>QMFE01004644.1:11753-27933 GCA_003314665.1 Tricholoma sp. MG77
TATTTTCAATGGGAAATCTTCTGCAAGCCATTTCTTGACAACCATGCCACATTTTGGCATGATTCTGTAGTCTATCTTATACTAATCATTGAGCTCTATAGCTCCATGCAATTTATTTATTTTTTGGTTGGAATTTGTGAAAGTTAGGTTCATCCTTGCCAATTACATGTGTGCAAGCAATATCTCAAGAACTAATGGTCAGAAAAATAGGCTGAGTACAGTAGAGTGTCAAAGGTAATCTATGTAAGGGTTCTCAAGGCAAAAATTGAGATTATGAGCCCTTGCATCAGGAAAATCTAGATCTTTCTTAATGAGACTTAGCTATGCTTATCGTGGCTTAATGATGATTCTAAGCAGCATTAAGCAGGAAGTCTCTAAGCCTGACCATCCTTGGGCTAAGCCAAGTCTTCCCATGAATTTGGCTTACCGGAGGCTTTGTTTTGCTTACTCTGGACTTGGGCTAAGCACGGATCAAAGCCACCATTTAAGTCAATCTTCAACTGAGATTTCGTGAGTAAGCTGAGAGCCCAAGTGGCTTAAGAGTTCAATAAGCAGTAGAAAGCCCCATATATTTGCGTACTAAGGACATCCAAGCACAGGTATAGGAACTTGCTAAATGTGCTAAGCAATCACTACGAAATTAAGGAGCGATGAAAAGCAGGAAACTAGGGTTGAATCTGAAGGATGAAGGGACTATAGAAGGAACATGGAAATGTATCCACGCTGGAAGCACCAGTCACTCGGGAGGCATCAATGTTCACACATCAATTGAGCCTGCATCCGCATTGCCAACCCCACGTCCACTCCCATTCTCATTGGTGCGGTTGCTGCAGGTGCCACTGCCGTTGCTGTTGTTCTTGGCTTGTCTTGTCACTGCATGCTGGTCATAGTAGAAAGAAGGTGAAACAGAGAGTGAGACATACCACTGAGCTCGTGCCATTGCCATTCCTCCCTGGCTACCACTGTTGCTGTAGTGGATGCACCTTCTTCTACTTGAAGAGTTGCCTCCTCGTGTTGCTGGTGCTCGCGTCATTAGGTGGAGTCAACGGTCATGTTTGATTGTGCCAACCGTTGTTGCCATTGGTGTTACTGTGCTGCCCGAGTCCCAAATCTGCCGTTACTGATGCAAAATAAAGAGCAGGATAAGAAAATACGAACTTTCTTGTCAGGGCTCAGGAAGAGACGGTTCCCAATGTCGATTGGATGGCGTTGTTATTTCTGTTGGGGTTAGTGTTTGGCGGCTCCACTTGTACTTTGGGGTTGTCAGCTTGGGGGGGTTGTCACTAGTCTTAATCAGCTATTAGTGTCATACCAAACAATGAGAGGAGAAAAAACATCCCCACTTTGGCGATGTAGTAACGGGAAAACATGATGGTTGAATGCAACATTCAACTTCAACCAACTTGTGACATTCAGCATGTGATATGTGCCTGGCGGAGTTTGAATGGCCTTGGGGCAATTTTGTTTGCTCCCTCAGGCTTTCCTCTGTGAATGCATCTGACCGTCTGCCTTATTCGAGTGGCATGGGTGCCGACTTTTTTGACTTTTTCAACTCGCTAGGGCTCTTCAAGGCTGCAGGTAAGTCACAGTACTCTCAGGCACTGGAAACAGACCAACTAACTACGTTATAGGCACCCTACTGTTTTTGATGCAGGACATCCATGTTCCATCTGCGCCACACCTCTCGACCCCCTTCCTCCACATTATATGGTTACCAGCCTCTTGTATGCACCACGCTCCATCCCTTCACCATTTTCGACATGTGCATCACTACCTACCGTCCTGCCATGGCTTCCTCCTCTGGTCGGCAACCCTTCCTCTCCTTGTCAAGCCCCCTGTTGCCATCCTTGTCATGTGTCTCCCCACAGCCATGGCTTTGGTTAGCATTGTCCTCATCACATTTGCGGTGGCACAGTTCCTGTCAAGTAGAGTGAGTTTTCCATTTTATTCTTGTCCTGTTACACACGAGGCGTCAAGGCGAAACCCTTGGCTTTTCTCCATTCTAATATTTTTTCTTGTTGTTTAGAGGTTCCTACATCATTTTCACGACACTTTGACTAATCACAATCTCGTTTATACAAGTGCTTAGCGGCCAAGGGTGCGATGGCAATAATTGCTCGTAGGGAGGGGTGAGGCGTGCTTCTGAGTATGCTAGGCCTCGGAACGGGTGTGGGATCGAGTGCACCTGCAGTCCGCTGACATGCTGGGTACTACTGCCATTCCTCGACACTTCTCAGCCAGCTAATGCCCACATCTGCCACTTGCGTTGAGCCTTCTTTTCAAATAGCTACCTTCACTACCTCGACACATGCAGACTCTCACAAACCTAGAATGCTTGATGCATGAGCCACAGAACAGCTGGCCAACTGTTTGCTTAGGCTGCTTTCCTTGCTTATTCCCAAATCTAAGTATGATTGAGGAACTTCAGGTTTTGCTGATGACTTGAAACTATTACTTTCACTTAATAACCCTGTGTACTTACATGTTTTTGCTACTTATTTACCTACAACCACTTGACATCCTTACGACATGCTTAGGTTTTTCTCGCTCTTACTAACTAATTCACTAAGTAGAAAATAAGCAACTTGAGCAGCTTGACATGCTTTTCCACGAAATAAGCAAACTAAGTTCACTAAGATTTTTCGAGATTTTCCTGATGCTGTGGTGGCTGGATGTGCTGCTTTGAAGTGTGATCCCAATGTTGGGAAGTTACATACTGTACTTGGCATTGTCATCCAGCTACTGGCCACAAGGGCTCATTTTTTGTACAGAAAACAGGGAACCCTGACCTACATTATCTTGCTGTTGAGAATGTGATAAGCCTCGTTGATACGATCAATTATTGTATGTAGATAGCCGGAATAATATAAATAGCTTATTGATGGTGGACACGGCGTGAGCGCGGGCACGTGGGAGAAGTTATTATTTTAGGTTCAACCTCAGAATATATAATATTACATATGTCTTAGATTACGAGGTTCTCCACTTGCCACTGCATGGACCATTGCCTCAACACTCCCCCTCAAGTGGAGGATACATTGAGAGTGTCGCAGTGATGCATAAAAAGTTGTCGTGGTAACGCTTTTGTAAATATATCTGCGGTCATGTCACTAGTGGGACAATATTTTAATTGAACAGTTTCATTTTTGATTTGATCATGGATAAAGTGATGTTTGATGTTGAAATGCTTAGTACGCTTATGATAGTGTGGATTTTCAGCGATCGCTAATGACCCTAAATTATCGCTGTGGATCAAAGTCTGTTCCGGTTGGGTATATCCCAATTCCGAACATAGACTTCGCAGCCAGAGGGCATCGCGCGCTGCACCCAACAAACAAATATACTCAGCTTCAGTTGATGATAGGGAAATGGAATTTTGTTTCTTGGATCCCCAAGTGATCACGCCACCAGCTTTCATGAAGCTATATCCGGATACTGACGTGCAATCATCATTATTAGCGAAGCTGGCATCAGAATATCCATGAACGTAATCGTTCGGATCATCTATTCTTGAATAAGTGATCCCATAGTTCTTTGTCCCTTTAAGATAGCGCATGACGTGCTTAACAGCATTCCAATGTGACAAAGCAGCATTTGCTGTGTATGATGCTAATCTGTTCACAGCGTATGCAATATCAGGTTGCGTGGCAACGGCGGCATACATTAAGGAGCCAATCATGGACGCGTAATTATTGCTTCTATTTCCGGCCTCCAATTCTCCAGGCTCAAGTTTAAGGTTTGAGTCCATTGGAGTAGTAACTGAATTAGCATCGGCCATCCCATACTTCTTAAGGATAGCATCAATATATGTTGATTGACTGATCGTGATCGACTTCTTTGTACGATCATGATTGATCTTGATGCCAACAATTTTGTTAGGTTCGCCAAGGTCGGATACCTCAAACATTTCGCTAATTTCTTGTTTGAGTTTCGCCATGGATTCAACAGTAATTGTGAAAAGTAATAAATCATCAACCCATATGGTTATTATTTGTGTGCCATCCAGTCCCCTTCAGATATAGACACATGGGTCGGAATATAAGTTTTTGAATCCACAAGCTGTGAGTTTAGTATTGAGCTGGATATTCCACTTACATCCAGATTGTTTAAGTCTGTAGAGCATTTTTATTAATTCACATACGCTCATCGTGCCATCTGTGGATCCTTCAGGTTGCTCCATATAGATTTTCTCCTTCAGGATTCCGTTAAGGTACGCGCCCTTAACATCCATATGACTAATTTCCCAATCTTCGAGAGCAGCTAGTGCAAGAATTGCACGCAGGGATTCCAACTAAACAACGGGTGAGAACATGTCAACATAATCCATTCCCGGTATTTGGGAACAACCTTTAGCCACTAATCTGGCTTTATGTTTTGTCAATGTGCCCTCTTTATTATATTTCTTAAGGAATACCCATTTATTCTTGATGGGGTTACGATTACACGGCAGATTGGTAAGTTTCCATGTTTCCCGATCCTTGAGTTGTTGCAACTCTACCTGGATAGCACTTTCCCATTCAGGCCACTCAGACGTTTTACGTGCTTCTTTCAACCTTTGTGGGTCTTCTGATGCTAAGTTCGCGTGATCTAGAATAGCGCTCATTACATCATTTGAGTTGACCCATGATTCCTCCTCTGGATCTTCACTGGCTAAAGCCGTTAATTCCAGAGATGGATCATATGCTAGAAGCGGATCATCCAATAGTCGATAATCAACTGGTTTTTGTGGTCTCAAATTTCTCTCGATAGGAGGCGAGTCGCCTTCTGGATGTTTGCATTTTAAATTCTCACGGTGCCTGACTAATTCAATTTGATCTCCATCATTCTCATCCTCCCCCTCAAATTGTATGTTGGGGGGATCACGCGCGAAATAATAATTTTGCGTCGTGCTCATGTGATGTGTGCGTGCATTGTAATATTTAATAGCACGTGGTCCATCAACAAATCCAATGAACATCATTTTGTGAGATTTCGGATTAAGTTTTGATTGACGTGCCTCGTTTAGTACCCATATGGGGCCGCCAAATTCTTGTAGATGAGAAACGTCGGGTTTATGTCCCATGTATCCTTCTTCAGGGGTTTTGCCCTTGATAGCATGTGTGAAAGATTTATTCCTAATGTAGATAGCGTGATTAATGGCTTCGTGCCATAAATTCTTGGGAACATTGCACACGAGAATCATAGCTCACGCTAACTCAATAATGGTATGATTAAACCGTTCCGCTATGCCGTTTTGGGACGGCGAATAAGGTGCGGTAGTTTCTATTTTAATCCCACGTTCGGTGGACCAATTTATAAATTTCTGATTAAGAAATTCTTGTCCTTGATCAAACCGTATTTGTTTTGGTTTGAAATTAAATTGCCGCTCAATATATGTGAGATAATTTTGTAACCTTGTACAAGCTTCGTCTTTTGTTTTGACTTGTTCACTTGTAAGGTGCCTGGAATTATCGTCAACTAGAACAATATTATACTGTGCACCTGTGAGTGCCTGGGTACTAGTGGGACCCCATAGATCGGTATGTGTTAATTCACCAGGTATGGTATTCCGTGGTTCAGCATGATCCAGAAACGGTGTATGTGCCTGCTTTGCGGCTATACACAGCTCACATTCCAAAAATAATGAGTTGGTATCCACATCAAATCCTGTAACTAGATTCCCATGCTTTAACTGTTTTAGTCCAGAAATTCCCACATGTCTGAATTTTCTATGCCACTCGTTCCAAGTATTTTGAGATGGATGAGTTATATTAGCATGTTCGGATGAGTCAGCTTGCCTGAAAAAATCAAGAACATATAGCCGATTGACTAGGCTAGCTTTGGCTACTGTTTGATTATTTTGATTTATTAAGTAAGCTCGTCCTTGTGCAAAATGCACTTGTCCCCCTGAGTGATCGATGTGAGAAATAGATAATAGATTATCTTGTGCATCAGGAACATATAGGACGTCATGTAGAATTATGGTCTGAGCCTGCTGACTCGACGACATTAGGACTTCTACAGTTCCGCATCCATACACGTGAATGTGAATATTACCTAATCCTGTAACAGGAATAGGTTTGGTGGGCGTGTAGTCGGTAAACGCCGACTTCGTCTTAGTAATATGTGATGTGGTTGCTGAGTCAAGAATCCATGGGTAAAAGGAAAAAGACTCGCTATTGTCACTTTTGGTTACATATGATGTAGAGGCTACTAATTCGTCCTCTTGTGGATCGCATGTAACATTCGCGCGTTCCTGTTTAGTATCAGGAGTTTTATTGTTGGGCTTCTTTCTGCCCCAACACTTCTCGGTCTGATGACCGAACTTCCCACACTTGCTGCACTTCGGCTTGCCTTTGTAATGACAATTCTTGGTCATGTGATTTTGTCGTCCACATATTTTGCATGTAGATTTAGGAGTATTCAAAGAATTAGTATTCTTCTTTTTCTTTGGGGGCCTGTCGTCGTGCGCGTAATACATAACACTATTTGATGGATGATCATCGTGGTGACAATGGTAGTACTCCTGTATAACAACTGATGAGAATTCCTGGGAAGACATCAGCGCTTGAGGTTGCTCTTGACCTCGTAACTGCCACATGTTACTTCCCTGATAGGAAGTTGTAAACACGTCCCAAGATTCTGGTAATGACATGATGATGATCGACTTGAATTCCTGATCGGTGATGCACTCTCCCATATTAGTAAGCGCATTGTGTTGTTCTCGGAGATTGTTGATGTGATCAACAATATTAGTGTTGTCATCAGCTCTTGTATTAAGAAGACAACGCTTCGCTGCCATGATACCTGTGAGTCCCACAGTCTCATGTATAGATTGTAAATTCTCCCACATTTCGGCTGAGGTATTAGCATCAATGACGTGATTTATTTGTTGATCATTGATGTTATTAGTAATCAGCGCCTGTGCAACACCGTCTTTCCCCAGCCATTTACATTGGTTAGGTACTGTGGACTATATCAGTGATCTCGAATAAATTAAAGAACTTGTGGATCCTGGTTTTCCACAATATCCAATTGCTGGCCTCTAATTTCGGATCAACTTTGCACGTTGAAAGTCCACCCAAATTAATGTCAGTGAGTTTACTCTGGGCAGCTATGGTAAGGGAGTCATTGGGAGTAAAGGAAGACTGGACTTTGGGTTCATGTACAGCGGGAAAAATTGTTGATTGCCGTGTCTGCAAGACGGACTGAATATTTGCTGCCATCACATCAATATCGGCAACCGCATCCAATTCAGCTTGATCTCTGTAGTTGACAGCATCAATCATATCAGTATCTGCTTGCTGAGTAGACATCAGGTGTGACCTTGACGAGTGAACAAATATGTCTCAGATGTGTAATTGCAACAATGCACCTAGAACGGGCAACCAGGGCCCATAACCTGTTGAGAATGTGATAAGCCTTGTTGATACGATTAATTATCATATGTAGATAGCCGGAATAATATAAATAGCTTATTGATGGTGGACACGGTGTGAGCACGGGAGAAGTTATTATTTTAGGTTCAACCTCAGAATATATAATATTACATATGTCTTAGATTACGAGGTTCTCCACTTGCCACTGCACGGACCATTGCCTCAACACTTGCACTACATATGTCTTAGATTACGAGGTTCTCCACTTGCCACTGCACGGACCATTGCCTCAACACTTGCACTATAGTCTCACACAATCTATTCATTTTTTGGTTGACATTTGTGAAAGTTAGGTTGACCCTTAATTATGTGTGTGCAAGCAATATCTCAGAACTACTGGTCAGGAAAATAAGCTGAGTGCAGTACAGTGTTAAGGATAATGTAGGTAAGAGTTCCTTATGCAAAAAAATGAGCCCTTGTGGCCAGTAGCTGGATGACAATGCCAAGTACAGTATGTAACTTCCCAACATTGGGATCACACTTCAAAGCAGCACATCCAGCCACCACAAGGGCTCATAATCTCAATTTTTGCCTTGAGAACCCTTACATAGATTACCTTTGACACTCTACTGTACTCAGTCTATTTTTCTGACCATTAGTTCTTGAGATATTGCTTGCACACATGTAATTGGCAAGGATCAACCTAACTTTCACAAATTCCAACCAAAAAATAAATAGATTGCATGGAGCTATAGAGCTCAATGATTAGTATAAGATAGACTACAGAATCATGCCAAAATGTGGCATGGTTGTCAAGAAATGGCTTGCAGAAGATTTCCCATTGAAAATAATCAAAGTACAAACATGACCAAATTTACAAGTGTTGCCAGTCGTTGAGGCCTGAGGCCCAGTAGGAACTCCCCTGTTTACCTAATATTTTTGTCAATTATTAACAACTCTGTCTGTTGTCATCTATCCACGTCGATTACCACCTTGTATTTCCCAACAAGTACCCCATTCAATAGACTCTTCTTGTCTTTACAAAAAACAACCTTTGTGATCAGCCTCCCAACTTGCTGCAATGTCACGCAATGGCATCAAAACGGAACGGCAGACATCCCCCTCACAACATCTACACTCAAACACACACAGAGCAAGAATTTCAAGAGTTTATCGCACATTCCAAATCGAAAAACTTGCCAGTACCGGAAGGACTCAACTCCACCTTAAAGTGGCCCCAAGCGACAGACAGAAATGATGCAGCAGGCAGAAAATGACCAAGACATCACAATAGCCCACCTGAAGTAGATCAACATGCGATCGGTATCCTATTTCCATTAATTCTGATCCAATTTCTCTAGCCAGCCTTGGACCCAAGCCCAGCACCAATAAACCAGAATGTAGACGACAGCCAACATGCCTGTGCCTCCCCATGCGATACATTCAATCTCGATCATGAAGGTGTACCACCCCCCGACGAGACTTGCAATGACCCTGAGCCACAGGAGCCTGAAACTGGCGATCCCGATCGTGGTTCATTCCAGCCAGATCCATTAGAATTTGAGGAAGGTGAACAAGATACAGGAACATCCCTACCCGCCCTCCAGATCATGTTGACAAACATACAAGCCTTGAAAAACGCAACTCTCGAGGATGGTGGAATGGATCCCGAGGATATTGACCGGCTTAGGGATCCAGAATCGGCTCGCGACACTCTGGACATGTCTGATACTCACCTGGTGAAGGCGCTACGACACTTTATCTATTCGACAAATTCTTCTCATGATCACTATGACACCATCCGAAAAGTTGACATGGCAGCATACCCTGGCAACGACTTCTTATCGTTTGATCAAGCCAAACGAGCACTCAAAGCAATCTCGGGTGTTGTGCCCATAAAACACGACATGTGTATCACCAGTTGCGCAGCTTTCCCAGGCGCGTACTCTGATCTCGACGCGTGTCTGTACTGCAAAGCACCGCGTTACCATGAAGATGGAAGTCCTCGGCGACAGTTTACCACAATTCCAATCGGTCCTGTACTTCAGGCATTCTACAGCTCGCCTCAAACAGCAGAAGGGATGCATTATCTCGAGAGAAGGCTCACCGAGATTGCGGAATACGTCCGAACACACAATGGCCAAATGGAGTACTATGATGACACTGCATGCTCATATGAGCTCTTGCAAGCTTGGGCATCTGGTCGATTCACCAAAGATGACATTGCGTTACAGCTTTCCATAGATGGTGCACAGCTGTATCGAGACAAAGCCTCCGACTGTTGGATCTCCATCTGGATTATTCACAACTTCCACCCTGGACTATGCTACAAAAAATCCTTTGTCATTCCGGGATGCTTCATCCCAGGTCCCAATAAACCTCGAGAAATCGACTCTTACCTTATTCCCTCTCTCCACCATCTTGTGGCTATACAACATGAAGGCCTCAAAATATTCGATGCATCTACATCAGAAATACGGCGATCCATTCCTGTCATCATCATCGCATCAGCAGATAGCCCTGGATCTGCCGCCATGTCAGGTTTTGTTGGGCACTCCGGCAAACATGGGTGCCGAGTCTACTGTGGAATCAAAGGTCGGCGTCGAGATGGTGACCCGCATTATTTCCCGGTGATGTCCAAACTACAAGAGTACACAATACAAGGATGCAATCATGGTGACATTACTTTCAGTGATCTACATGCTTTCCGACAGAACCCCAGTGCAAGATACGAACACAATCTATGGTACTTGCTTGCATCTCAAAACAACAAAACATACAAGGCGCGTCGACTCAAAACAGGTCTTTGCAAGGCTACACTTTTCTCTGGGCTGATTACACTTGGCGTTCCAGGGATCTTTACAATGGACCTAATGCACCTTTCCATTCTTAATGACCCTGATCTCCTTCTAGGACTCTGGTGAGGCACGATCAATTGTTACAAACCAGACAAAAAAACCACCTGGGACTGGGCCGTTCTCAAGAACAAAAAAATCTGGAAGGCTCACGGCAACTCAATCGACCTTGCAAGACCGTTCATTCCCTCCTCATTTGGGCGCGCCCCTCGCAATCTGGCCCAAAAAATCAATTCAAGCTACAAAGCCTGGGAATTTCAGTTGTATATCTACGGACTTGGACCTGTTCTATTTCGACACATCCTTCCGCAGAAATATTGGGAAAATTACTGCAAGCTGGTCGCAGGTATTCAAGCACTTCAGCGTCCCAAGATTACTCCAGAGGTTCTCCGGCATGGGAATACAGTTCTCAAAGACTTTGTCCAGGAATTCGAGGCGCTTTACTACCAACGGATGGAATCTTGCATCCATTTCATTCGTCACAGCATCCATCTCCTGACTCACATTGCTCCCGAGACTGTCCGCGCAGGTCCACTTGCATGTTATGCACAGTGGACCATGGAAACTGCCATCGGAAACCTTGGCAAAGAAATTCGCCAAGACAAAGATCCCTTCCGGAATCTCGAAGAATGCGGTGTGCTCCGCGCTCAAATTAACTCTGTGATGGCAATGCATCCAAAGCTTGATGTTAACTATGGTGCGAGTACTCTTTCCATCTACGCGTGCGCCTTCCCAGATGGCTATGCATTTCTACCACGATGCGACACCACAACAAGGCCCATGGTGCAGCTCGAGCATGATGCATTGATGGACTATTGGGAACGTGAGGGATGGCCGAACCAAGGATCGTGGCCAAACATGATTGTTTGTTGGGCCTGACTTCAATTGCCCAATGGACAATGGGCACGATCTATCTGGTCCGACTCAAACAGCAAGGCTTCCCTTCGTCGAACATCTTGTGTTGAGGTGAGTCATTTTCTTTTCAATGAACAATTTACTTCCAAAACTGCTGTAGATCGAATATGATGGGAAAATGTGTATCGTGAACGTCACTTACTATTTCTATCTACGATTTGATGACCTCAAATATCCCCTTGCCGTCATCAACCTCTTCTCCCTTCCTGACGTGACTATCCTAACCCAATCAAGCCAAACTGTTTACCTTTGCAATGCACTGAAGGGGCCGGATGCAATCAGAGTGATCCCCATCACATCAATCAAGTCGGTCGTTTCAATGTTTCTGGAACACAGAGTTACAAGGGATGGAAAACTTATCAACACACAAAAGTTCGCGTTGTTACGACACCCATTCATTGCACTCGCAAAGTACAATACAGATGGTTTGTTTGATAACGAGGATGACAAAGGAACAGGAATCGTAGAGTAAGCTACTTCTTGATGTCTATGTCGACCAGTGTTGTATCATCCGATGCAAAGGTATCATCATATGTAGAGTTTGACCAAGCCTCGAAGCAAAAAGTTTCACAACAATCCATTGAGAATTTGTATTTGAAAACCTACTGATGCGACTGAGGGAGGGTTGACGCGATAAACCAGATGGTTGCCAGCAGGAGAGATGCGTGTCCCAAGAATGGGTCCAAAGAGTGTGTCGGTGTCAACAGTAGAGCCAGAAGAGAAGAACTCAAGAGCACTTGAGGAATCGTAGAATTGTGAGTGACAGGAAATCGATTCGAAAAAATGGTAACTCTGGTTACCACAGCTGAGCGAGTTTCTCTAAAGCTTGTAGGAGCTGTAGGTTGCCACTAGCAATAAGTGTGTCCAGGTTCGCATCACGAACAGCTGTGAGAAAGTCTGTGTGTTGGGCGGAGGTCATGGTGGTAGCAAGTGGACTTTGTTTATTTGCATGCAAACTGCGAACACATGTTTGTTTACATCCCATCCAATGTCGAGCAACTTCAATTTCCCCATGATTGACCCAACCTTGCAAGAACCAAGCCAGTACAACTGGCCGTTCCCTGTCAATGGCAACCAGCCATTGATCTCAGGGTCAACAGGATCGAGCCCTGTTTCCCCACAGGTACGTGTTCCTGACCATCTGGTTGCGAATGTGTGATATGAGAGACACACTTAGGACCCATCGTCAACACTCTCCCATGATGAGAGACTCAACATCATACAACAGGCCACTGAGAACGAGCTTGCCGCTACCGGTAATCACGCATATATGTGGATGGAAATCGATCTGCAATGGGTTGCAAAGGAGAAAATTCAACTGGAGGGTCTCAAGTCCTCATTGGAGGCTGAAGTCATTTGTTTGCAATCACAAGTGCAGACGTTGGAGTACATTCATCTCTGATCTTATTTTTTTCCAACTTATGCAGCGCTGTCAACAGGGAGATCAACAACAAATTGACTTCCGCCCCAATGAACTTCCCTCTGACTGTCCAGTCTGGCCACCAGACTTGGACACCTCTTCCTCCGACACAGGAACCTCCACCGCAGCTTGATCAGAGCAAGTTCAGCAGTGTCAAGTTCTGGACCAGAAGCTCATGGAACGCATACAAGAGAGACCGAAAGGGTGGAACAAACTGGAATGCAAAAAAGGGGAAGAAACATGGCCGACCAGAAAAAGAAACCCCTGACGACGATGGCAACTCGCTCGAACCAAATACCACACATATATACCTCGAGGGGGAGGATGGCACCCCCGTATCAAAGGCCCTCATCACACAGCAGGGGCAAAAGCTGCACAGCATCTGGACAACTCTCAACATGCATGGCCTGGCACCGGCAGCTTGGAGTGATGCGGCCAGCTTTGCTGTCCGCTTTGTTGAGTCTTCAATTTTGAATGATCCCTGGTTCTGTTACTTACGATTATGCAACGACAACTGGAAACTCAATTATTGGATCGCGAAAAATTACCCGTCTTGGGTAAGAAACCATCTCGCTCCTGCCGCGGACAAGGTCGTGAAGGCAAAGCGGGAGTCTCTCAACAATAAGGACCTCATCAAGATAGCCCTGGATCCATCAGATGACGATGTCGACGTCTCTCCAGATCCATCTGATGGTATCTCGCACAAGGAGTCACTTGAGGTACTTGAGGACATCACGGTACACTTTTTTTTTCTTTCCCATGTTACATAATGAGCCCCGCTTTTTTTCTTTCTTTTCAGGTGCAGGCCCCATCACCACGGCCAGTTACGACGTTGAAGATTGTCAACCCATTATGGTATGTGTGATACATTTCTGATGCCGCTCTAACCCTTATTAATGGTGGAGTAGGGTGTGTGGGCACCTACTCCAGGTAGTCACGTGACCATAGCTAGTTAGAGAGTCACATGTAGTAGAGTCACAGTATCACATCATTGCTTGCTGCCTCCACCATAGCGAGGACCGCCTCCGGTGTGTCCATCTTGGTGATGAGAGCGTGATTCGACGCACGCACTACCGCTGTGTTCTATTTTCGCATCACTCTTGCACCTTGCTATCATTCTCGCGTGCCATGTCACAACGCGTCAAAAGTCGCGTCTAGCTTTGCTTTCACTTTTTAGTCTCCAGAACCTAGTCTACAGAACCAGCCCCCAGTCCACAGAACCTTGTCAACAGAACCACAGAACCAGAACCTAGAACTACAATCTATTGTACTACACCAGTCTCAGTCTCAGCTTCACTCTATCAGCATGGGAAAGAAACCAGCAGTGAAAACTGCACCAGCACCAGCATCAGTGAAGGATGACCTTGTGATTCAGGTCCTCTCCATGCAACAGAACCAGCCACAGCTCTATGAAGCTATTGTGGCACGAGGCCGGGAAGAAGCATATTCCGTGGTCAAAGAAGCAATTTCCAGGTCACTGGAAAAAGGGAAGACAGCGCTATTGAAGGAAGGATATGAGAAAGGACTGAAAGAGGGAGAAGAAAAAGGGAAAACAGCCGAACGAGAGGTATGGGAGACAAAACACGGCCAAGGGAAGTGTGTCGAGCCACGGACATGAATCCGGGTCGATGAGGACATACAAATGGAGCCCACGACTCGCGAAACAACAGACTCCAGCACACAGACCACCCTCACCGGCACTATCAACGCCATTATGCAAACGGTACCCAATGACGAACCGCCGCGTCTACTGAACAACGCGGGGATGTCAACTGAACCCCCCAGCAACTGTGAGACCGGCATACAGGCCAACGAGACCCCCACCAGCCTGTCGCCACCACCGTCACCTGCCACGCCACCCCTAGCAACACCCCATCAGCCCCATCAACGACGACAACATCGTCGACAACCACCACAACCACTCCATCCCCCGCTCCAAAACCACCACCAGCACCTCGCGAATGCCAGCACCAGCTACCAGACAGGTCCACTGCACCCCAAACGAGCCCCCAGCCCCACCTGTTGCACCCTGAGCCCCCACTGTCGCCTGCCACATCACCACCAACAACAGTGGCAACTTTTGCCACAACCCCCCGCGAGACAACATCTAGGGCGACGTCTAGTACTCAGACAACGACCACTACCCCTAAGACGATTTTCCAGGCCGTAAACGATGCAGAGAGACTGTCCACAGCCCAGGCAACGGAGTTATGCGAGAACAAACGAACGTGTTCCTCAAAACATGTTGTTCACTCGACAGAACGAAGTCTATCGCCCCAGGACTCTCGACGACGGCCTAGGAGCCCCCCCAGTCAACCTACAGCCCCACAGCAACGTTCCCAGCCCCCCGTCTCGCAGCCTGAGTCCACCACTGCCGCGGCCACATCACCACCAACAACGACGGCAACTAGTGCCGCAACCACCTCTGGGGCAGCGTCTAGGGCCGTGTCCAGTACCCAGCCAGCTACCACCACTCTGGAGAAGGCTACCCACGCACCTGACAGCCCATGACAATGGTCTACAGCCCGGAAAACCCAGCCGTGCGACAACGAGCAGGTGTGCTTGTCACCACGTGTTGTTTACTCGACGGAACCACCCCGCCAGCCACACCATTGTCAATGACGATCCAGGAGCCGTCCCACACCACCCAGTTCCCCCCAGCTCAGTCCCCGGTCCCTCGGTCCACACCCTGAGCCCGCCGCTGCCGCCACATCATCCACGACACCGCCTGCGTCTCACACCGTCGCCTCGTCATTGACGACGCCATCAACACCTGTCGACACCCCTCGCTCTTCGCCTGTACCTCATTCACTGCCTATGCCACCTGTTCCACCCTGGCTCGACCTTAAATGAGCTGTTTTGCCACCTCCCACACATTTTGACTGGGCTGATGATGCTGCAACGTTACCCACTGCCCCCAGCTCATATCCACGAGATCTCTCTGGTCTGAGAACGGGCTGCGTGCAACCATTTGGGACCCTACGATGATGAACAAGACGATGACGAGCACCCCCGCAATTTTTTTTGCCTTGAAAATTTTTTAATCCAGCTTTGCCTTATTTCACTCCACCCCAACCTTTCATAACTCGACGACACCCCTCTGGTATTGGACCAGGCAAGCCAGTCATCACTGTTCCCATTGGATTTGCAGCTCCCACTTCAATTCATGTGCCAGTATCTCCAGTTCTGAACCTTGACTGGGATCATGACCCCCGCCTTGCTGACTTGAGTCAAGCTCTCCGTGCTTTGGAATGGGTACCTCCTTGTTGAGTTTTCCCTTGCTTTATTTTTTTTATATCAGCCATAGAATTTTTCTGGTGATGTTATTATTATTTCTACCTATTGTTTGTTTGTTTTTTCTTTCTGTGGCGACAAGGATGTCGCCTTTTTTGGAGGTGGGCAGATGGAGTAGGGTGTGTGGGCACCTACTCCAGGTAGTCACATGACCATAGCTAGTTAGAGAGTCACATGTAGTAGAGTCACAGTATCACATCATTGCTTGCTGCCTCCACCATAGCGAGGACCGCCTCCGGTGTGTCCAATGGTGGTTGAAGCAACGACAATACAGATATAAGTCCTGTAAGGGCAAGACCCTGCAGGAACTAGAGACTACTCATTCAGGGAATGGAAAG
>QMFE01004645.1:0-16864 GCA_003314665.1 Tricholoma sp. MG77
CCGCGGTAGGTGAAGGTTGGGCGTCATTATCAGCCTTATGAGTAGGCTGTTCGGATGCGAGGGGACGACCACGCGTTCGTGTTGGTTGAGCAGCTCCGGCATTTATACGGCGAGCTTTGAGAGATTTCTGAGGTCGAAGACTTCGTCCATCGACTCGGTGAGGCCCGAGGCCTGCAGCGTATCGCTTGCGAGGGGGAGGCGGAAGTCTGGAGTACGGTGATGCTCCCGGTGGGGATGGGACGCTGCGAGGGGTGCTGCAGCGGATCTTGTGGGTGTTGATGGGGGTAACGGGAATGTGGCGAGGGCGACTAAAGAAATTAAACATAATGTATATTATAAGTTATAGAGATGCAGTTGAAATATAACGCGCGACGTCGGAGGCTGATCGCTTGAAATTCTTGAGAAACCCTTGGGTAGTTAGGAAATGGTTGGATATTGGCAAATATATACTTTCCATGGGCAGAGTGTTAGAATGTCCATTGTCAAACAGTCCACTGCGATTTTCTCATTTAATCAACCTAATCAACGAAGCAAATCCAAAAATTACCGAAAATGGCAATTGTTAGAATCCACACAATGGTCCAGTCACTTGCCGAGGGTGGCCCCAGGGCCACAACCCTGTTGTCATGTGCTTGGGCCATTGTCCTGCAGTCGTAGAAACCACAGATCATTACGCGGAACAATGGCATCAATACTGTAGCGACGGAACACTTGCACGGAAGAGAGAAGCGTCATTACAATATCGTCCAACAGTGCAATGGCACATACATGTGAGTATGTTCATGTACGTATTACAGACACAGCCAACATTTCCCCATTCATTACGGTGCTGGTTCTCCCTGAATCACGTAACAGGCATCATTCTGACCACAGATGGCGGCGAGGCAGTGTCACATGGCTCCTCCCGCCTTGCCTCTAAAAAAGGAAATCACAGCCTTCAGCCTTCCGAGGGCAAGTACAAAAGCAAACACATCACCAAACCAGATACAAAAGTGTTTATTGTCATCGAAAGTAGATAAGTAAAGGTGAAACTTCGTTGATTGGGTTTGATCCTTTCCAGTCACTAAACGGTCAGTGGCTATCGTGTCTCCCAGTACTAGCGCGCCTCTCCTTACCAAACCGCCAGATCGCCACTCTCATTCATACATACGATGGTGCTCACCAGAAGACAGGTGCGCGAAGGTCAACTTGCAAAGGAACGCGAGGGTGAGGAACTCAAAGTTCAGAGGCAGGAAGAAGCACACGACACTTCGCAGCATTTGTCGCGGGTTAACACCTACATAGAGATCGTTCCTTCGGCCACGGGGCAAGGAAAACACACCAGATGGATACGCCAGCATCCCGTGTGCGCGACCGAGCCCTCAAATCCACAGCCAGATGTGATGGTTGATGAGAGATACGTGACACCCGCCCCTATGTCATTCCCAACCCCGAGCGCGCCACAGAAAGCTAGAGGAATCTCGGGAATACGCACTGCAAGAGTTTCTCCACCCGTATGGAAAATCAACACGGCTATGCATGACATTGAGGAGGAACCAGATGTCGACACAGAATCGTCAAACGTTCTGGGTTCTCCGTTTTCTGGTCAGGCTACATTTGTATGGCAACCGGGTACGAAGCCGCGTCCTCTACGTCTGGAACCCACGGTATTGGTGTCTGATGAGCCGTCTCCTGTTGGAAGGACTGACACTGAGATGGCCGATGACGAAGGTCCCAGAAGGGCGTTTGGACCACATGGCACGCACCTCTACAATTCACGGGGGGAGCCAATTTTTGTCTAGTTGTCATGACAATATTTCCAACGTCCTGAGCATCTTGTTCCGTACATGTACATGTTGTGTATGTAGTAGAAAGAAAGTTTGCGATTGATTTGGATGAGTGACTTATGTACCAACTTATTTAAATAAATGAAGACTGGCCAGTGGCATTCCATCACCGTGAGAATGTCTTTCGCTCATGCAATCGTTCACATTGACCCCGATGATGCATTGGTGGTCAAAGTCCGCTCATCAGGACGTTGCCGTCCCTCGTTGAAGCAGTTACTCTTCAAAACATTCTTGTGTATCTAGAGTCCCCTCGGTGAGTGCACCCATCATTAACATTAATTAACTTCGCGCAGGTCTTGAAAATGACATCCATAAGCCTGAACAACCATTCAAGGTCCATGCCAAAATCATTGTCTGTCTTTTGTTAACCTCATTTTGAAAGCACATTTGGCTTTCAGTCAAAAACCCGAAGGTATGAACAAAGATTCGCTCGTTGCATTATTGGCAGTAGGTAATATCACATATACTCCATTTGCACCCTTCTGACGTTGAATTTAGACTGTTGATGGTATATCATTGGAGTATCCAAGCGGTGTTGCCCGGGCTGTGAACACTCGATCTGTGTTGTTTTACCTGCAAGCGTTACCGACCTTGCGCCGTTCATCATAAAGGGCTCTCACCCCATGCTCACTGCCAGACTGCTTTCCACTTCCTATTCTCAAAAGCATGGTCACATTCTTTGGGGCCCGGTGCTTGGCGACCTGGCAACGGCAACAGGCCAAGGACACCTTGAGGTTAGTGGACAATGGACGACCAGGCTCCTACTATGGTAAATGCTGTTATTATTACTGCATATACTACGATTGGATTACGAGCAAAACTTCTGAATGTACAATAAACCTCGGGCCAAAGCTTTTCCCTATAGAAATTTCATTGCGCACAGCTTTACAGACCACATAATCATGGTATATGTAGGTGAAGATGTCTACCATGAATCGTGTTTGAATCTAAAGAGTTCCTCGAATCTTTAATTCGAGTGTCCTAAAAGGTACATATAGTATTGCACTTAACGCAAACGCTACTTCAAACCCAATGTCACCCGTCGTTTTAGCGATGGGCCCGACGAACCATACTTGTTCCATGCAGGGAACAATGAGGCTGAAAGAACACACCCCGGCGCCCAGAGCAGCAATACCTGATGGCAATCGACTAGGGGTATTCCAATTCTTGACTTCATAAGCTCCTGGATCATTGCGTCTAAAAAGAAGATGTTCGACCAGGACGATGGCTCCATAAGCAGATCCCCAGTAGCTAATGAGACCCAAGAAGTTCACAAGGGCGTCGTAGAATTTGTGAGCCCCCACAATCGCTAAAGGGATGAGGCTGGACAACAAAGAGTACCTCAGTAAAGAGTAAATTTGACAATCAGGAAGATCACACATTGCGGTTGTCACGATGGAAAAAATGTATCGGGGCACGATGATAAGTGGAGGAATGAAAACCTGGACGTTGATCGATGCGGAATACAATGATGCGGCGATATTCCCGGTGACAGAAAGGCTCAAAAGAACCGTTAGAAACTGCCCAAAGCCCTTGGCTGGCTGTAGCACCGCTTCCAGTAGTCCACCAATGTTTCCTCCAGCATAGCCGTCATTCCATGCTGGAACAGAAGGGGCAGCGACCGCAAACGCGGCACCCAAGCACTGCAGGGTGACCTGAATCATAGATATGAGTAAGTTGACCAGGTTGATCACATGGGAGCATAACACCCACAATCGGAAGCAGGAAGCCGAAATAAGAGTAGAGAAAAATTCTCCAACTAGGAACAAAACAAGCGTTCAATTCACACTCAGTTATATAGTCTATCGTGGTCACCTTGATACATCCGGTTGAAAGTAGTTGGTAAAGTCGGAACTGAGGGGCGAATAAGTTACTACAAACCCAGCAATTGTCGATGCAAAGCTCAAAATGGATCCGGGACTTGGAGAAGCCTGCGGTGGCGGGCTTGACAGATGTTTCCCTCCAATACCCAAGGCGATAATGAAAGTGACTACGACCGGTATCCATGCTATTTTCTCATACCTACACGCACAAGTGTCAGCCGGTCCACAGGGTGTTGCTTGAACCTACCAGTTGAGTACTTTATATCCACAGAAGGAAACCTAACTCGAATCACTTGGGCATGACAGTCGCATCAATGGACAACGCACCAGCAACGAGATCACGGCGATGATAACAATGCCAACTCTGAATCAACCGTTAACAATATTCATGTGAGGGATGGGGTGCACTACTAACGACCAGCTAAGATTGTGCTTCGTTACGCTGGCCAGAGCTTGACCCCCAAGAATGCAGTTCAAGATGGAGAATCCGCACATGACGACGAGGTTTAATATGCAAGGAATGATCACGCCATAGTATCTGGGAGTCAGTCAGCTAAACACAGAATGTAGGAGCGATACGGGTAAGCACCCGAACGAGTATCTTGATATGATCATCTGTCGCATCCCTAGTTTAGGGCCCCACGTAGTTCTTAAACAGGTCATTACGCCTTCCAGTAAAGCAATGGACCACAAATCTCACAGATAAGCGGGGAGAATACAACACGGCAGATTGAAGAACAGGATAATGAGGCATGAATCTCGCAAGCTCAAGCCAAAGATAACTGGACCCAGAGTTCCTGCAGAAAAACTTCGCAAGACATAGCATCAATCGCACAATTCGCATGGTTGATCTGGATGCTCACGAAAGAATGTTGGTATTGGCGGAGAACCAGATGAAGAAAATCTTGCTGAACTGTGTGTCTGTGCGCTCTTCAACAGGAACTGGTTGAATACCTATATCAGGGTTTTTCAGTACACATTAATAGATCAGAAATGTCAGTGTTGACCTCTAGATTCCACCCCCCAGGTCAACAGGCGCTTGGACCATTGATGTAGAAAGTCCGAATCGGATGCATCTGAGATCGAGTCACTAATATGCACCATGTCATCAACCTTTTCAACATCGTCATGATACTCGAAAGTGGACATGAAAACAGTGGGATGCCGTCAAGATCTTGAGGGAGTGACGGAAACGAATAATATGTGTTCCATGCCCTCAAAGATTACGAACATGGAATTGATGTCGAGGACAAAGATTTCTCCATTTGGAATATGATTATCAAACTGCTCCGCCGTGACGGACCGCAAGGATGACCGCAGGCAAAGTTGCACATGGCGCACCGCGCATTGGACAGATGTATGAAAGAGTTGCTTTTACCACTGGGAAGAAGGGCAATGCGAAAGTGTAGCCAAAGGAAGGATTATATCTTCCAAAGCACTGCTTTGCCAACTTCCCCTTGTAGCTGAGGAACAATGTGCACCGACATGGAATATTGGAGGCCTCGGCCTAATGGAAATTGACACACATGATATATGACCCTCAGCCCACAAGCGCTCTGAACGAGTAACAGATGACCTGGGCCAACCTCTTCATGTACCAAAAATCTCAGCCTTAGCTCCGTCAATTCTCTCTATACCTAACTGTAGAGATATCAAAGGCATCATGTCGTGCTTCAAACCTAATATGCAACTCATCAATCAGGGCTTGAGCAAAGGAATTTTCACTAACTATCGGCAACTTTTGAATCGTTCATCCATGGTATGAGTGCAGATCGTAGAGGCTTTAGGAACGTCTGCTCGACATGTCGCACCATATCATGATCCCGAATACCTGTCTAGTAATGCAAGTCAACGAGCCATAACCAAATGACAAGTCGTACAAACCATGTTAGATTTATCCCGTAGCAAAACAACATAGTACAAAGAAAGGCATTCGATAAGTCGGGAGGGTTCAGAAGAATCCTTAAATTCGGCCAATGAGATGTTTGAAGAGAACAAATCCGGGGGATTCGATCTAAGAAGGACAGAACCAAAGACTTGCAGAAACATGGAAGAAGCAAATATGTTCGGCTTCGTGGAAGCAATTGCCTCCAAGAAGGCTTCCTTAACGAGTCCAACCGAAGCGACAGACATTTGAGGAAGGGTTGAATCCGTCGTGAGGTCTTTCAGGAGTTGTAGCCGAAGTTGAGGTGGAGCTGAGGACAGGAAAAGCGATAGAATGCGGAATGCCTGGTGTCTCACGAGAGGGTCGGGATGCGAACTGCAAAGGAAAGGCAGAACTGTGCAAAGAGGGATAATTATATCAGGTGATCGTTCAGGGCGCGGTGTGGTTCCGGGATCAAGGGATTTGAGTAAAATGGCCAGCGCTTCGTCCAGTGCCGAATTTGATTGAATAGAAGCCAAAATGATTGGTAGTAAAGACAAAAGTACACGATTTACTTCAATTGCATTGATTGTTGAATGGGCCACAAGGATCATGGAGCCTGTGGTTGACATAGATGACATTGAAATCGGGGAAATTCCAAGAACTGTGTATCCATTCTATACAGACGTCAGAAAGAATAAAACAAAGGAAAACCATGAACACCGACAATTACATCAAGTACCGCCTCGTGGCCTTTTTCCCAACCAAGTTCGACGGAGGAACGAATCGTTAAACGAGGGAAGTACTTTTCGAAATACCGTTGTGTGAGAGACGTCTGGAGACAGTGTGCACATGCAGTGATAACACAATCCAATACAGATCGGAGAAGTCCCTAACAATGTACAGAATCAGCAGGTGATTGTGGTGAGGCGAGGGTAGTATAGAACGGACTTTACAAGCCGAGATCTCTTCGTCCGTGACATCGATGACCGTGTTCACCCACCCTATCACATCTCTGACAAGATGAGCTATACTGGTAAGAAGACCACGACCTTCATCGCGAGAGGAACGTGCACCAGCCAATCGAATCACCGCCTCTAGTTGTGACAGGAGGGGACGAATAGTTTCTGAGGTTGTTTTGCGACGAAGCTTGAGGCGCAGAATAGCTATATATATCTGTGTCAGCTAGATTCATTGTGGTAGCAAAGCACTCACAAGCCGTTAAAAGCTCGACCAATGTGATGAGTTGACTAGGCAGAGTCCGAGCAAGTGTTCGCTCCTCGTCGACATCATCTCCATCAAAAGAAGATTCCACACGCTCGATGGCTTCTTGGACGGCAATAACAACTTCCTTAGAAGAACTGCATTGCCCCACTAAAGAGAGGATATCCTGTGCTGCTTGGTCCACGCAGGGCAACAAAAGCGGTAACGTATCCAGCGGGTTCTGGTTAGAAAAGAACCAGCGATGATAAAAACTTTGAGAGAGAGAAGGAACAGTGTACGAACAAGGAGTGACGCGGCATTTACTTCCGAGATCTCATGTAATAGCTTGGGCAAGGTGAACTGAGGCTGGTCATCATGGATGGCGGAGGTTAGTAGAGCTACCAACGAGGAGCTAATGTCCTGATTTGTTTGACTGGCAATGAGGGAGATGCAAAAGGAGTGAGGAGTGTCATACTTCTTCAGTTGAGTCCTCCGCTAAGTCGAGTGCAGACGTGAGCTTCGACTCGGATGTCATGGTACGTGTTTGACCTTGTTTTAGCGCGTCCAGACGCGTCGCCAATGCCATTGCCAGCAGAAATATTCGAACCATAGGTTCACTCAATGACAAACGTATTTCACCTGGACTCAAATTGGGCTCCATTTTGCGACACATATTTCTGACATTGTGTCTAGTTAAGCGGAACTCTTCAGAACTTCATGTTTTCACTTTCTTTCAAACCTAGGCCTGGAGACCTTCCACCTTCGCTGCCTCTGCCAGCTTCTCTTGGAAAAGCTTTCTGGCATCCGACCATACACGTGAATCAGGGAACTCCAACAATGAGGGAAGGAGATCTGAACTGAACTGCTCGGAGGCCTCTCGTGGTAACAATGTCGGCAGATGATCAATGGAGATGACGGATAGTGAGGGATTGCCAGATCTATGAAAGTCGGGCCCAGATCAGGTCAGTTTACCATTTAACCTTAAAGCAATCACTAACCCAACATCAACAGCGAGAGTGGGCTCCGAAAACGTCGTGTTCTCGGTGTAAATCGGAATAGGATTGAACGGATTGGTGGTGTCGCAACTGACATCCACGACAATCGACAATCGGCGCTGGTTGCCCGCCGCGATGATCTGATCGCGTGTCACAAAGGCAGGGATCGCAGAATTGAGGTAGATGCAGTTAACGAAAATGTCAACATCCAAAATCTCATGGAACGGGCCGTCCTTGGCAGTTTCGGCCATATCCCACTTCAGAATATCGTCTCTGAATGCAACAGTCGATCAGCAACAAAGTTTAAATCATGCAGTCCACAGAAATACTCACTCATTTAGCCCAATCTTTCTGAACAGATCGACAGCGCCTCGACCGCACCTTCCAAGAGCTCCGATGACAAGAACTCTAACCCCTTTCCCCCCATCACTTCCCAGCGATCGCCTGACCGTTTCCACCATAGCCTGCTCATTCTCAAAGGGGACCAAAGTTCCAAGCTTTCCTTTATTCTTCTCAGCCGCAAGCGCGAGAGTCCCCGCCGCGGCACCTGCAAAGCCAGCGTGGAATCCAAATGCAGCGACACGTCGTCCGTTCGCATCGGTCAGGAATTCAATGTCGTAAAGCGTCCCACCACCACGATGGAAACGGGAGAGCACGGCCGACCACCCTGCCTGCTTTTTGTAGCAGTGGGCAAATTGGATGTGGGCGTGCGGCAGAGGCTCCGTCGATTCGGGGAGTTCTTTTAATCCGATGATGGGTATATCTGTGGGCGCTTTGGGCCACGAGTTGTTTTCTACTAGTTCACAGCCGGCTCTGGGAAGTAATTAGTTAGAATAGAGTTTGTTTCATTGGAGGGGTAGGTAGAGAGCATACTTCTCGTACTCCGCGTCATCGAAAATCCGTTGTGAATCGCGCTCTACAAAGATCTTGAAGCCTGCTTCAATAAGTCGCTTCGATGTTGCTGGACTCAGAGCAGCGCGTCGCTCGAACTGTTTCTTTTCGCATCGCAACCACAGAGTCGGCGATCCAGAGGACATTTTATGAAACAGGAAGATCACAGATAATAAGTACAAGGAGGAGTCACGTCAGAAAACTCAATGGCTCCCTGACAGATCAAAATGACTCCTCCAAAATAATCTTGTCCGATTAGATTAGATCCTGATACAAATTTTCCGAATACAATCCACAATTTGGACCCATATAAATCAGAGCCGACATGTTCACGCGTCGACCACATATTACCATCACAATAAGACCCCACAACATTATCGACAACACTTCCCTCCCAGATCTGTGTGACACCACCCCAGCACAACAGCAACATGAAAAACGGCAAGCACCATCGATACCCACAGACCATCCATGAGCGTATCCAGCACCGCTGCAAACAACAACACAGATGACACCACCAAGTTCGGTCCTCCTCGGTTTAACGTTGAGGTCTGTGCTGATGCGGATGAGGGACACATCGAAGTCATCGTTGATACCTGCATATGAAACAAGGACGAGAATAGAGTATAGAAAAGTGAGAAGAAAAAATACACTAACCTTCGCGACAAGAATACAACTCTTCACCCCACGCCTCCACATCCCCCTCCACATACAACTAGGCACCATCTCGGTGCCACGTCTCACATTCCCCACATCCCACCATGCCAATTTCCTGTCCCCATCCTCATCCGCTCTCAGGGGACCATCAGGCATAGGAAGCATAGGAAGGCCCAATAAATGGGACTTCTCACCTACCACCGCTGTGCTCTCCTTATCTACGTCCCCATCCCCATCCTGCCTTTGGAGATCAGGTACAGAATTATCTATATCTGCATTGGTATCAAACGCCGTATCTGATCTCCTCGCGAACGCCATCGGCACCAACGACGACGTAACCCCG
The DNA here is from genome assembly GCA_003314665.1 of Tricholoma sp. MG77. Taxonomy (NCBI): domain Eukaryota; kingdom Fungi; phylum Basidiomycota; class Agaricomycetes; order Agaricales; family Tricholomataceae; genus Tricholoma; species Tricholoma sp. MG77. The sequence goes on from QMFE01004645.1 coordinate 9,603, forward strand.
TTCCTTCCTCCAACCTCATCTTTTTTCAACGGGTCCAGCTGTCCACACACGGGTTATTCATAGTTCCATATACAATGAAGAGTGGGGGAAAGCTACATACCCGGCCTTCCCGCATCGCACACACCACCCGCTCACAGCTCGGCCGTGCAGTCGGTCCGACATTCAAGAGGCCCTCCAGGAGCACGAGGAATGCAAGTGGCAGCCGGCGTGCCGTGAACTGTGTTACCAGCGGCGGGGTCGACTTGAATCTATCCAGCCCACAATCAACATTCCAATGTAAGAAACATCACACGGATATACTCACCCTGCATACCTCAGCACCTCTTGTTCCAGTTTATCCAGTTTGTCGCCTTCGCGGGCGCAACTCTCGAGAGCACCACCGCTTTCACTGTTGGGGTCGCGGTCCGCGTCGGAAGCGTACCGGTATGGTAGCCTGAAGAAGAGGAGCTTGTGGAGGATCATGCCGAGGGACCACATATCGGATTTGGAGTCGATATGTTGTAGGAGTCCTGTTAGTGGCGAGGGCAATGATTCGGGGGAAGTGTATTCTAGGCTGTGAAGGGGTGTTGGGATCTGCCGGTGGAAGGAAAAAAAAGGATGATGACATACGTTCCAGTATTCCCAGAACGGGCACGAGAGTTGTGTATCATGTCGCGGGAGGTGCCAAAATCGGATAACATGGCTCGGGGACTGTTTAGAATCAGAAATATAAGTGGATGGTTTATATAAATGGGGAAAAACATAAGTACATCAACTTTCCCTCATCCCATGTCAACAACACATTTCCTGGCTTCAAATCCAAGTGCAAGATGGACCTGTTATGCTAAATATAGACATCAGCACCGTTGACGATCAAGGAACAGCAAACTCACTAAAAACGCCAATCCCTCCGTCACGTCACTGAATAAACTCTTCACCTCTTCTGCGCTAAGCAAGTGCACAGCTTTCCATGTCTGGTCGCGCTGCTCCGTCTGCCTGCGCATTTTCTCCCGCTCGGCAGGCGGTGCGCGTTGGAATGCGCGAAAAGCCTTGATGCGAGCTGACCGCGAATGTATATCTCCTGCTATTCCCATCCCTTCACTTTCGTCACGAGGAGATTGGGAAATGTGTGCTGAAGGGAAAGGGGTGTGCGGGTCAATGTGGACATGTGGTGTACCACGTCCTAGGCGGACGTCAATGAAGTCGTCGAGACTGCATGTTAAGGTGTGAAGGACGAGATCAGAAGAGAAAGGGGGTGATTACCTTCCGCCTTCTGCCCACTGCATTAGTACGCTGGGCGTTGGGTTTTGTAAGATGAGAGTTGCGAAAGAATATGAAGGAACTCAACTGGAGAGTAGGGACTTTGGGGCCAAAGGAGGAAAACTGAGATGTTTCTAGCCATGCATGACTATATTTATCGTTAGCATCATACATAAGGGAAGGAAAAGAACTGCTGACTGGTAGGTGATAATATTCGGGTGATGGAGGCTTTCGAGGAGACGGACCTATTTATCATCAGCAAAACTCTGTTACCTGGAGAGTCACGACTAACCTCACGAAGAATCCTCAGCAAATAGGAATGTGATTCGCCAACTGCGATCTTCTTGACAGCGAAATGGCCTGTGACCAAAAACAATTAGACCATGTACACGAACATGTTGAATCAAGACAAGGACAGACCCAAGGTGTTCCCGTCCAGCACATGCTACAGGTAATAATACCCATATAAGCATTTCCATAATGTGAAAAATCGCCATGGAAGAGCCGAACCTGGCACAGATAGACCGAACCATTCGCGCCCATACCAAGCTTGTATTCCTCTTGAAAGAATGTTTTAAAGTACCCTTCGGCCATGGCCTCTGCAGGAAACGCGCTCCTCTGTTCTCCATGATTCGCATCTGCTATTGAATGCAGCGTAGAGGGTCTCGAGGTCTCATTAGCAATAGCTAACAACTGAAAGTAGTCTGAAGCCCGTGAGTGATATGCCGGGTCTCCTGAGTCCAGGACGTCATCTGCAGCAGAGTCTGGCCCTTCAAAGTCCAAGGGGAGTGCTTGTTTGCAGTAAGGACAAGGAGGACGAGGCCTGGAGGGGAAGTTGTTGGACTGGCGGATGGAGAGTGCATGTGAGGTAGGATTGTATAGAACGACTTGGTTCGAGACGTGAAAGATGGGCTGCCATTCAGGATCTTGCGGAACGAGGGCAAGGACACCTCCGAGTCTGGTTGGCGATGGAGGGTAACTTTGGTAGGTTTCGTCTGACATCTAGTACGTTGCAACCCGGTGAACTAGGAGAACAATCAGGTTTGGACAGGTTTCCAGCTATCTCCAGTTTTGTGGATACCTCGCAAGCTTTCAAGTTCGTCTCCAAGTCCGAGTTCAAGGCACTGCTTGCCTTTTGCACACTTCACGTGCTAGTAACGTGACCAACTCGCTTTGCTTCCGCCGCTCTAAAACTTGAATGTACGTCCGATATGGTCTTCCATATGCTATGTGATTCAGTTACAGCTACCACGCTTGTCCTTGCTACGATAAATTCTGCAGGGTCTGCCTCGCCCTCTGAGTCTCGTGAGTTGGCTGCGAGCGGGCCGTGATCACATGATTGAGATTCGACCTTAAAATAAGTTGGAATTAAAAGTCAGCCTCCAAGATCATGTCTTCCCTTCTCTCTCGTGGATCCCGTCTCATTTGCTCGCGTTTTCACCGCTCTCCCACCATTCGTGTTTGCGGGCTTCTGGGCTCTGCTGACATTGCTGGCGAGGACTTATGGCAGGCTACTGATTTTGTCGCCCTCAGAGAGCTCATCGGTGCCCATGACAACAACAGCATCTGGTTATGTGGTGCTCCTATTCATACCTGTGGAAACATTGTTCTCGGGGACCCTGCCTGTGATCGCATACAACTTAATCCACCAACCTTCGAGAAAGTCGTCCCAATCGAAGAGCTAAGAGATGAATACCTTCTTGCAGCATTTACAGCGGCTCTCAAACTAAAACGCTCAGACATACTTGTTCTTGTCCTGGTCGGCCATGGGGATCCCTCGACTGGTTCGTTTATCATCGGGGAGAAAGACATGCAAAGCACATTGACAAAGAAGCTGTTGGAGCGTGTGGTAACTGGAACTGAAGGAACTATCTTTCTCCTCAGCACGGCTTGTTATTCCGGAAGCTGGGAAAGCTCACATTGGACCCTTCTGGCAGCTCATGGATTAGATGAAAAAGCTCCGTCAATTGCTGTCTCAGGTTCTGGGAAATGTCGCGGCGGGTCTTCCACCAATGCCCTAATTGCGGAACGTGCGTACGAGTTTGGAATTGATGCTCCATGCCCAGGATCAGTAGATGTCATTGGATATCGTGGGCCACAGCGTGCTCATGATTTTAGCCATGAGAAACCTGTTAACCCTTCCCTCCAGCTTCCAAAACCTAGCCTGCAGGATGTTCGTGACTGGATTCACCAGTTCCGAGCCCGTATAGGAAGGGTCTATACAACAGCCAACATAACATTCCCTCCATGCTCACCCTCAGAGCCACATTTACTTCCCTTCTTACCTCTCGACTCTCCGAAGGCAACATTACACCACCTTTCTTGCATTCCACCCTCATTATCAACAGAACCTGCATTATCTTTCACTGCCACCACTCAATCCATTCTTCTACCTTCGCAATCACTAACGCATAACATGGTGAAACTTTCTGCGAGCGATGAAACTGAGCTGGTGCAGATGGCCACAGAGGTTCTATGTTTCATGCCCCCATCAGTTCCGAGCGAGCATCGCGTGATTCTGAGATCCTGGAAAGTTGTTCATGCGATACAACGTGGTGAGGAACCTCTTGATGACATGAAAAAGGGTAGACTTTTATCAGTTCTGAGAAACCGGGAATGTTGTCGGAAGTGCGCACTATCTATTGCAATGAATTTGGACTGGGAAAAGGAGGTAGCGGAGCTCGGCGGGCCAGGTGGAAGGCAATCGCAACTTGTCGCAAGGCATAGTCTTCTGGAGCAAGCTGAGGCAAGTGGGTGCTTAGTGAGGTCATTGATAGTACAAGAGGGTGCAATCCGAGTTTGGACTAGTGTTGCAGGGTGGTTGGCACGGGTTTGGGAGACAGCAGGACAACCTATGATTACGGCGGAGGCTTGGGAGGGAGCGGTCAAGGAAGCTCATTCGGTACAATTTGCACATCGCATCATGGATTGATTGATTGGTACTACAATAGGAATAAGTTGGGTCGATAAAGTGAATGGACAATCTAACATACTTTGTGAAGCAGGAAGCAAAGGCTCAACAACAATTTTTCCTGCCTCCAAAATTGTTAACGTTCTGTTACACCCACTGATGTGGCAATTTATCTATAATGTGAGAGCGACAACTCTGTGAGATGCCGTGAGACAGGAAGAGTCAAGACGTCAACTAGCCACGCAGGTAGGCCGAGATCGAGTTTGAAAGTGCAACCTCGGCGTGATATAGCAGACCGCCGTGACACTGCCCATCATCGCATACCACCACCAGACACCACCATAGATAGCTGCCCGCCCTAGCTTCGGGGGTTTCCGCTTGCTTCAGCAGTCCCTACGCGTATCTGAGGTCACCCGGCACTGCTCCAATGATGTCGGTGACTGATGATAGTTTTCCTAGTGGCCTCATTGAGGTATACCGTCGCCGTGAGTCTTAATCTCGCCCTCTACCCTCAGGCTGTACGCTCCACCGATGTGTGGTCCCGAGGAAACGAGATAGGAGGAGGTGATGATCGTTCTTTCTGCGCCTACGTTTCAGCGACGGGTTCTCGTCCGTCACATCACCCCCTAGCCTACAAAGAATGTCAGACAAGCCAACTACCTACTTGTAATGCATGGTGGGACCCCTGAACAGACACCACTCACCCTTTCATGCTTCACTGTGACCAACACGTCTAGACTCTAGTATGTACATCGATTGCGACTCCTAGTCTGAGCTCTAGCCCCCATTCCCACTCCTTCTCCACTAAATTAGCCTTGAACGGTGGCGGCACCACGTCGATCGGTGCCATCATTGGTGGCACAGTTGGTGGTACCATAGCCATTGTTCTTGTCCTGTTCTTACTTCTCTTCTACAGGCGAAGACAGAAACGAACTAGCCAGACCTTAGCCTCACCTTTCAGGATGTATGAACACCCTTCTGGACCACCAACCGCTGTCACATAAACTCCTCCCAAGAGTTGGGCCTCATACCCCGCTTCGCGGCAATTGCCAGTAACCAATTCACATCCCAACAGTGGTGCTTTGCCATACTGGTACGGTAAAAAAGCAGGCAGAGCTGGCAAACCATCGACCTGTCGGCCGTGTGATACGAGGATAGTAGAGCGCGGCTTCCTCCTCGAACGGTTGTAAGTGGATATACCGCTGGGATGTTCGGCTCTTTAAACCTTCCATCCGGAGCATCCGATTATTCGACCTTCCGCAGGGTCTTCGCCTTTGCTTATGTTTTCCTTTCCTTCTATCTCCATCTCTAGCACCTACTAAACGCAAATACAGGCCCCAGATCACAAGTGTGTTTAATAATTCATTGGTCTCGTAGGACCTCGTTGAGTCTTGGGTGACATCCAGACGCTGTGCGATCCTCGATTCAGAAGTGGTTCGCTAATTGACCGCCATCGTAGGCCGAAATTAGCGGATTTGTGTCTTTCAGACATTGTAGGAGCAAAGCCGTTGTCTTGACTCCTACAACGCCATACTCTCTGGCCATACCGGAATGATGGGATTGGGTCTGCGCTAAGACTCGGATGATAATGGTTGTTACATCAGACGCCGTCGCAGACCAAGGCTCAGTATTGTATTAGCGGGGTTCAGCATCAGAGGAGGATTGTTACCGTCGCCAGAGGTTACTATGAAGGCTGAACGACTATGGTAACCGCAGAGAACCCATGCGTCAGTTGGTTCTATCAGCGGTGGGTCGTCTCTGGGTTGCGATTACATTTGTTGCAGTGGCGGACGGCGAATTGGTGGCTGCAAACAGGGTGTAGAAGCGATACCCCCGAAAACCGTGGATACGATGCTATCATCTTAGTGGAGATATAGAGGCATACATTATCTGGTAATACAGAGAACTCGGTATAGCATCTCATCATTGCAAATCGTTAGTTAACTAGTATCTTCAGATCTCCATTGTACAATTCACATTGCTCCTTCGCTCTTCGAGATGATATACCTAGGCAAATCATGAAATATGCAGAAGACTTTTGTTTGAGAAAACTTACCAAGCATGGATTACACCAGGAATCCAGCCCAAGATACACAGAAGGATGTTAATCAGGAAGTCTGTATCGTCATTTCAAGATTTAACGAAGTTGACCAATAGCATCAATTCTGACCGACCTGCTGCACAACCACGTTCTAGACGAGAATATGAGGCAAGAAACTATTGTATATTGTTAAACGCGTACTGATAAACACAGTGAGGGGCGGAAGCAATCTGATCTCGGGGCATGAGTATGAAAAAATGCGCGGAAGCCATAAACAGTTCTTACATTGCAAGAAAATAGAGGCACACATCCTCTGCAGATGAAGCCATTGCAAAATTGTTTGGATTGTGATTGTTTGAACTTGGGTGAAGTTAGCTACTAAGTAGTAACTCGACTCGCCGAGGCGGAGTAATGTCGTAACACCATGACGTAGTGATTCGGCCCCGCGCCGGCCCTCCGAGTCCTTGTGACCGTGATGTAAGTTCAACAACTCGACAAGACGTATGTACTACGAGGATAGAATGTCCGTCTATTCTTGAGGCTTGATCTGTGTACTACTTGCGCCGCTTCAACATCCAAGCGTAGCACATACATATTCATCAGTCTCAAGAGTAGTAGATTCCCTGCTCTCTTAATGCCCATTCATCCCTCCATGCCGAAGTAGGCCTCTCGGATTCCTCACTAGACCTTGAGTCATCCCGGGCAACACCGTCGGAGTTGAGTACGGACTCATCGAAACCGAAGATGACCCCATCGGAATCAAGGGCAGACTCAGATGAGTCTGTATGGTTGTATTCCGAGACTATACCATCGCTACTGCTTCTTTCGCTCTCAGTGACCGTCTCAATTGTAGCACGCCAAAGATGGCTGTGTTCTTTGCTTCGCATATCATGATGATCCCTAGCGTTTGTCATCGGAGAAGTTCGCTGGAGTAGTCTTGAATCGCTTCCCGGGGAGTACTGCAGGCCCGTACGAGGCGATTGCGTGGTGCATGGTGCGAGTTGCGCACGTTGATACGAACCGTGAGTCTGTAATTGTTCTGCTGTAAGCCTCTGTTGCTCGTTTTTGGCA
>QMFE01004647.1:0-10148 GCA_003314665.1 Tricholoma sp. MG77
TACAGGGATTCCCCCAGAACTCCCCCAGAACTCCTCCAGGACTACTGGGATTCCCCTGGGACTACAGGGATTCCTCCAGGACTCTGTGGGGGAGTGTAAAATTCAGGAACTACGTGCCCTTCGGGAAATTGAACACAGGAGAAGCAAGCGCCTGTGAGAACATCAAGAAAATAGGGATATCGAGGTCAACATCTTGAACGAAGCAAACCAGCGACTAGCTGATACCCAAACCGATGCAGCAACACTAAACACAAGTAGCACAGGATCAGCTGATCCTGCGGCCGTCAACAACGACCTATCGTTAGGCAACACACTATTTGATAGGGCTTCAGACGATAAGCCTGTCGCTTGGGAGGACACTGAGTTCCTCACTCAAATATGAAGGGGATACACCGCTGACTGATTCTGCTCAACCATACTCGAGAAGCCAACAGACTATCATGGCTTCACCATGACAGATGGACTAATATGGTACACCAACCCCAGAGGAGACAAGGTCATCTGCATACCTCAAGACAGGGAACTAATTGTGAAAATCTTGGATCAGGCACATGCGACAGTTGGTCACTTCAGAGACCAACGAATGGCGGAGTATGTCTGCCGGTGGTACTGGTGGCCATCCATATCAAGGGAAGTGCAAGCATATTGTTGCACTTGCAAAGCTTGCCAGCACTCCAAAGGATCGAATACAAAGCCATCAGGCAAACTACCCAGACTCCTTCCCATCCGCTGGGGAAATGAGAATATCCTTGATGTAGAATACGAAAACTTTGTTGTAAATCCAAATATTTTGTGCCACATAATTTGTTTGTTATTGTTTCCTAAAACCTTAAATCTTTCTCATTTCCCCAGCAACTGGCGTAACTTGCTGTGGCGGCTTGCGCTTGTTTGGCATGTGGCGCAAGACATGCCGATCATTGACGCGTCTCATTGAGTCTTATTCTACTTGGTACCTCCTGTGAACTCTGCACCTGCTTGAGCTTCAGCTCCGGGTCGTGAATTAAAAAATACTAAGAATTTTGGAGGCTCGCCGCTCGTCATGTGCTGCTTAATTATGAAGGCAGAGTTGTGATAAGAATTAATTGGGTGTTCCATCTTATGCACAGAGAAGAAAATGTTAGGATGGTCCATTGACGGTCGAAAAATCTCGGTGTGATCTGCTCGGAGATGTAAATTTGTGATAAGTTCTTCAACATGATGTGGAGGCATGGTTGCCATGCCTAGGTGTATGCCAACAGTGGGTTTTTGAGTCAACAGCCTGCCAGTGAGATAGCGGAAGTCAGAGTGGAATGTACCGCCCCACTCTTTTACTACATGTGCCTCACCGAGAACGAGGTTTATGAGGTTGTCTGTAAACCTCTTCATACCCCATACCGTCCTTTCATGATCAGAAAAAGCACTAAGATTACAATTGAAATCATTACCTCGAACAATTCATTTGTTGCATTAGCCGCCGTGATGGATATCGCACTGATTCGGTTGTCTTCAAGCATCTGGGCAAACTGAGTACCCAGCAGCTTCAATGGGCTTACTAGTACTACAACTGTGATGCCATACTTTATATAAAGCAACGGGATCCAGTAAGTCAGAGACTTGCCAGATCCAGTTGGCGCTACAGTAATAACATCCTCATCCGCCAGTACAGCACAAACTACATGGCAACGAGACACGTCTCACGCCACATACCAAACAAGCGCAAGCCGCCACAGCAAGTTATGCCAGTCGCTGGGGAAATGAGAAAGATTTAAGGTTTTAGGAAACAATAACAAACAAATCATGTGGCACAAAATATTTGGATTTACAACTTCAAAGTTTTCATATTCTACAATCAAGGATATTCTCATTTCCCCAGCGGATGGGAAGGAGTCTGGCAAACTACACCCCTTACCCGTGCCGACCAAACCTTGGGACTCCATTGGGATGGACTTTATTGGCCCATTCCCCGAATCCAAAGGCTTCAACTACCTATGGGTGATTATCTGCAGGATGACCAGTATGGTCCACCTAATACCGGTCCACACCAAGATGAGAGCGTCTGAGCTCTCATGGATCTACAGATGTGAGATTGTGCATCTCCACAGCCTTCCAGGCTCCATCATGAGCGATCGTGACTCGAAGTTCACGTCCAAGTGGTGGCGTGAACTACACAAAATACTAGGGGCCAGGCTCCTGATGTCCACATCATATCACCCCCAGACTGATGGCCAAACCGAATGTGCCAATCATAACATAGGACAGATTTTCCGCATGGTGGTACGCCCCGATCAGAAGGACTGGATCAACAGGGTCAATCTAACAGAATTTGCTATCAATGCTAGCATATCGGAGACAACCTGATACACTCCATTCGAATTGAATGGAGGGTTCATGCCCTCCATGATTAGAGAAATCCGATTGAACAATGTGATTCCTAAGGGAGTTAAGGACTTTGCAAACCGCACATTGCAAAATTTAGCAGATGCACATGACACAATCATTGAAATGCGAGTTTTCCAAACTTGCAAAGCAAACCAACATTGGGGCCCCAAGTTGGAGATAAAGAAAGGAACTCTGGTATTCCTTTCAATGCAGAATTTAAACTTGCCAAAAGGCCGAGCTAGAAAGCTCTGCCCCAAATTCATAGGTCCATACAAGGTCCTTAAAGCCAAATCGGAAACATCCACCTACACCCTAGAGTTGCCTACAGCATTACAAGCCCACAGAATTATGCCCACTGTGGAAGGGTAGGAGGAATCCTTGTAGGTTCTAGTCCGGGTCGTCGAAACTCCAGGGGGTTGGACATGCGTGATCCGTAAAAGTGGGCAAATGGATGTTCGAGTGAGAAGGTGGGGAGAAAGTGGCCGTGGGTGAAAGGTCAATGAATCTCATCGCCGTAAACGGTAACGAGAGGTCGTGGGGTAGTGGAATATTATAAAATGAAAGTGAATGGGTGTGATCCTGATGAATCGGGGTTCAATGCATAAACTATAGTCGTTGCCTATACAAACCCAATTCTCGAGGGGACTGGAAGGCGAAAACTCAGTTCCAAAAACTTTAAATACTAATACTACACCTTGTGTGTAGTCAACTTGGTCCTCTCTTGTAGAGGACAAACTTTTAGGGAACGGGGCGTAAAACGAAAGGGAAAGATGTGATGCTGCATTCGACAGGTGGCAGGACACCTAAATACAAAATTAAAGAGAAAATGGACCGCGTGCGTGCTCTTGCACCGGTCCGACCGCAGATCAACAATTTAAACTAATCGAGACGAGAGAAATGTAATGTTGCATGTGATAAGAAGAAGCTCGCGAAGATAAAGATAACGAGGCCACATACAAGCACATCCCAAATACCAGTGAGAGGGCAATGGCTCGGGGAGACGACCACGAACCCATGAGTCTTATTGACATGTGTCACCTGCCCCCATTCAAGCGCGAGACTTTACAGGTTGTGACACTCAACCCTACATCCCAAACCCCAGAATCCAGAAGACACAATTGCACGGTAGAGAAAGGTCCGGTCTATGACAGATATAAAGCAGTAAGTGTCAAAAATCTGATTAAACGCGAAGTGTCTGAAGCCCGAAACACCAAATTCCATCGATCGAGAAGTCTTCCTTTGGCTACTCGCTCCGAGCTTGATTGAAGCAGATATCGAATGAACTGTGTAATGAATGGTGTTTGTGCTGAAGATCTGAGGACTCGACGATAAATGGATCTTTAGTAGGGATAAGAGTGAAACGAAAGAATATGAAAAGTTAGTCAGGTCAACAAACACGCGATTTGGCAACGTGTCAACTTTAGGGTGGGCACCTGTCACAGTCACGTGTCAGTAAACGGATCGACTGGAAAATGGTCCAAAGTGTAAGATCTACGAGCAGAGCTCGTAGTCCTACAACACCACCATCCACGTATCTCTGTTGTGTCCGTACCACGCAACCAACGACTTGATGTTCCCTAATAGGGTTCAGCCTGAACCCTATGACTTTGGAACGCCTGATGACCAAGAGTGGTTTGTTGACAAGCTGATAGGCCATCAATGGGAGAGAAATGGCCTAGAGTTTTACATTCAGTGGAGTCTAGGTGACACCACCTGGGAGCCACTGAAAGCGTGCAAGGACCTAGAGGTGCTGGACTGATACTTAGAGCTGCAGGGTGTCGAGTGCCTGGCTCAATTACCGAAACACCAATAATGGGATCAGTGGCTGCACCAGATCATGTGTTTGATCGGACCATGAAAAAATTTTGTGGCCCAAATTAATTCCTCCACCGAACCACAACTGCTACCAACACCAACAAAGAAAACTAATGACCATGTACTGAGCTACCAACTGATACAGCGAGAGCAATCACTCCTGCCACGAAGGAGAGCAGAGTTCCAGAGAGAACTCTGCAAGGAGGGGACAAGCACATGAATCATGAGCCTACAAGTCCGACAGGTACCCCAGCTGTAGAACGTCACCCAGACGGCCATCACCTATGGATCGCCAATGATCACGATCGCCGTATCGTGTAACAAGACAACAACGCAGATCGAGGTCACCCAGGAGTAGGCCATCTACGTCGGCAATGGAGGTTGACGAACCTTGACACAACGAATTGAACCCCATCCTGGGCAGATTGGGGAAAGTGGGCGTCAACCCAACCCTGGCCGAATCAATAATGGACAATGTCATGGCACAGATCCTCGTTGATCAACTGATCAACAAGATCAAGGGCCTCCAAGGGGAACTGGAACGTTCGAAACATACCACGACCAGGCTAGTGAGCACCATTTGTAAACGCCCGGCACCCTCCAGACCCAACAGCCCAGACGACAAGGAACACCGTCCTACCAAACTCAGGGATCCAAGCCGCCACAGCCATGAGCCATCCCCTATCCCAACGACCTTAAAGATCACAACCCGACGGTCCCCCTCTCCCCTATCCCATGAACCACTGGCAAGACGGCAACAAGTGCCGTCTACATGCCATCAGGACCCTTCACCCCCACAATGCAGCCCTTTACCATTCGCTCGCAGACTAACCGATGCACCTACTGCCAGGCCATACCCCTGACATGACATGTACTACCCATCGGCAGAGGCTCCTAGGCAGCCGTTGCCTAGAAAACCCTTCCAAAGCAGCCCAAGGCTCAGGTCACTGGACCTGTAACCTACACCTTGCCTGGAACCCTACCTCAGCCTGAGGGCAAGCCTGATGAGCCAGTCATCACCATCAAAGAACCCACAGCGCCATCAATGCCCAAACAGCCTCGACTACCCAACAATCCAGAAGACAGCGAATGCGAAGGCATGAGCAAGGAGTCAGATGATGCATCCGCCCAGGGTGAGCCAGGGAAGAAAGACAAGAATAAGAAGAAGAAGACGAATCAGGCCATGGAGTTAGTGAACTCCAAACATATCTATGAGGATAGCCAGCCAGGTCAGATACCTAAGGGCCTCGGTGTCATCCACACTGAGGGACACTATGAATGGCACAACACCTTCTGGGGAACACCAAAGGGGGAATTCTATGTGTCCCCCTTCACAAATATCACATATGTGGGACAAAATGCAGCGATGGCTGCTGACCAGGATAGGGTGTACAGGCACCCCTATCGCCCCCCCAATCCACGCCGACTGTACAGCATCCTGCCTCAAGGGTTCCCCATGAGCCCTCACAGCGTAGCCCAGGCTGTCTGTTTTATAGGCAATACGAAGGAAGCAGGCCAGGACCACATCGACACCTACCGATTGATGGAGGAGTTCCATCGTATCAGCTCCAGCTTCAACCCATCTCTTCACAACTTGGCAATGGTGGAAATACTGAAGCCTGGAGTATACATGGACCGGGTCCATGTGCCTCATCCAGTGTGGAGTAGCCTGTGGGAGTGAGTCCCCATCCGCCGCAATGATGAAGCCTTCGGCACCAATCGACGAAACACCACTCAGGGCACAGGACTGACCCCCCCCCAAATCCTCCAAACTACTCGACATTGATTGCTGGGCACAGTATGCCCTGCACCATGGTTGCACTGGCATGAGAATCCCATCATGGGAGTCATCATGGACCGGGCTTTTCGCATCAACTGCTGTAGCATCCTCGGCTACTGTCTGGGAAGGGCACTTGCCCCTTCCTCGAACAAGCCCCGACAAGAATTCATGAAGCATTGGGCATGTGTTCTAGCCCAACCCCATCTTTACCACGATGCCATCCAACGTTGGGATATTGATCATCCCAACCAACTCTTCTCCGCCATCATGGGGCCCAATATCGACATCAATCACCTGCCCCTAGACGTCATCGGTATTGACGCCAACATGGTCATGGACCATGCCATTCGTAACGGCATACCTCCCACCTGGGTGGACCATGCCTACACCTTCGGCCTCCACTACCTCAACCACTACTTGCTGGCACCACCAGGCATCTCCCATGGAACCCTCATGGAGGCCAACCTTAGCCGACTGACCCGACTGGGGACCTATGGTACCCCTCCCTCATTGTCTGAGTGGGATGGGTGGTGGACCCCCCATGAGAACAACATTACCTGAGTTCAGGTACTCATGGAAAAGGACGAGCAAGAGCACAACCAATCATGCATGGCCAGCCCGGAATGGATAGCCATAGGGGCTGGGCCCCTTTTCGCTAACCTTCATGGAGACCAACTGGAGGTCACTGCTGACCTCCCCCCGACATCCCTCTCGACGCCAATTCTCAACAGAGATGCCCATGGCTCTTTATCGCAACCAGGGTCACTGCCCCCTGCCACCGATGAAGACACAATGGAGTTAGCTGGTGTAGTTTCATGGGCAGACGATGTTGAGCAGGCACTCACCTGACATATTTTTATTATTTTACTTACAGACTACTGATTGATGACACGCATCCCTTTTCAGATTCCTTGGTGGAATCTCAAAGAGGGGTGTGTAATGGTATATACAGTTGTTTGGCTATTGCTACATAAGCAATAGCCAAACTCGGGTTGTTTATGACTGTTGTAGGTAGCAACTTATACTTACAATGTACACGACAAAACATTAGAATTGGTTCTAGTTCTGTTGGGTACAACGTAAGTGTTTGTCTGCTAAACTCCGTAACTGACTGTTACAGCATTTGAGCAAAGTGAGCATGGTCAGCAGGGTCCTCAGCATATTCCCATGCAAGGTGCAACTGTCCAGACTTCGGAACATGATGTTCTCAGCCATTTAGATAGCGAGTTTCATGAAGAGCAAGAATAACATTCATATCAACATTGAATTGTTGACAGGCTTCCTCCAGGGTTGAATATGGGGTGAATATGTTCTGTGAAAGCATTAGAACAAGGTAGGCATGGATAATCTCTTGTCGAGTCTCTGGAGTTTCCATGGCTGTGGTTACAATCTGATTATTATCGATTGTAACATTCAATCCGACATGACTATCGGAGTCTTAAATTTCACTTATGTGATGCACGACCACAACCATGAAAGTTGTGGCTCAACTTTGAACATGGCTAATAGATACTGGGAGGAAAAGAAAGGCATGTTGTAAAAAAACGAATTAAAGGAGCAAAGGTGAAGAGAAAAATCAGCACACATGTTCAAAAAAGCATTCACAAAACAACAGGTAGCAGCACCACAGCATTTCCACAGGGAACACGCAAAGAAACCAAAGCAGAAGCAGTAGATTACATGTCCATTGAGAAGGCATTAGCAGTGAAGCAAAACTGCAATGAGGATCAGAAAGAACAAAATCAATTTGCCTGCACCGCACCATTACTTTGGACACGAGCTCACTAGGAGCTGGCAAGTCAAAGAAAGAACCGCACATGGAAAAGGAGACTTCTATACCAGCCTATTTTATCCCATGCATGGAGAAATCATCATGATGACCCGCATTTGGCCCAAGCAAAGCTGTATGTAATCACACTGGGGTGTTCAAGTTTTCGGGGTGCCTGAAAACTCACCCAAAACTAGAAAACATTCATTAGTTTTACGGCACCCGAACTAGTAATCTTAGGGTGCCCAAAACTATGAACTACCCGTTTCGGCAGAAATCTTAGGTCAACTGAAAAGTTGCACTCGCTGGTGAATGCAATCAGCCACTGCTCACCGGCATTTGCCGCAACAGAAAGTGCATTTTGCGCACACAACCTGCAGATGAAGCCAACGTAATCAGCCATCACTTGTCGGCACTTGCCGCAATAGAAAGTGTGCCATTCTTCCCACGCCAGCCCAAGTCGGAGGATAAACCTCATTCTCAATACTGAGAACTCGGAACTGGATGGGTGAGTGAGATAATCCCTCGGAAAAAGACCACTGGATCATGGATATGACATCCAGTACCATCTACAGTGCGTCGAGCTCGAGTATTCCATCAACGGGGCCAGCAGCAGTGCTCAGAGACATGGGGCCAAGCGACGACGATGAAAGCTGTTGATATGTTTCCTTATTTAGAAAATATTTCTATATTGGGAAGGGATTAGCTCTCCCTCCACAACCATGATGTCAATTCCGCAAGACGTTATCAAGAGCATCCTCAAGGTGGTTGATGATCCTGACATCCTCCTCCAATGCGCATTGGTTTCCCATGCCTTCTTACTTCCTACTCGCAAACTGTTATTCTCTTACATCTGCCTCCAGAACGGAAAGCAGTGCGAGCGATTACACCTAATTCTTAACCAAAACCCAGATCTTTTGTTCTTCATCAGGAAACTGACTGTCCGGAAGGATGATGAGGATATGGGGGATGGGTGTTTTAGATATAATTCGTGGCTTTCAAGAACCACACGGTATCACGCTGACTACCTTCTACTAATCCTTCGCCTGCCATTTCATCGTCTCAAGTCATTTTCACTCATTTGTTCACCTCTCTTTCTACGTCGGGGATCACTAGAAAGTGACTTAAGCGATGCCCTTACAAATATCATGTCTTTGCCTTCCCTTTCAACACTTCAAATCTCTACCGTTGAATCTCTCCCCATCCCGCTTATTTCTAACCTCAGTCACATCAAATGCCTGGTGTTAGACGAAACATACGTGGACGTTTCCAAAACACCCTTCGATATCCCTCGGTCGGACTCGGAGGATCTCACTGGCAGATCCTCTAAATGTTCACCCGATGTGATGATCGAGCAGTTTTCGTGGAAATTACGAAAAAACGGGGTCGTGAATGAAGGTGAGCGGCTTGTTATTCTAACGCTATTAATGCGTCTTAACCTCTATTCCGGTGCAGCACCCAGAATCATTCCTCCTATAAAACTCATGGCATATTCACGGTGTATTCAACTCCACGGCACAGTCTGGCTACAAAGCGGACTTGGTCCTTTTGCCCTTATGATTCATGCACTCGACAACATCCTGAAATCTCCAGTACTGCTCGAACACTTAACCTTAAAGGTTGAGTTCATCGTTGTTCACCCAGAGTGGGTTCGATTGGAGATTTGGAACCAGATAGACGCGATGCTCACTCGTCCAACGTGCGCGCGCCTGCGGAGTGTTCAGGTCGTCACCGTCATGCCTGCTAGTCCTGATTTTCATTTTGGGTTCAAGTTGTTTGACAATGTGGAGACCTATCTTCGTCAAATACTCCCCGGCCTTCAGGCAAAGGGCATTCTCGTTGTGGAGAAGCCTGTAGATAGTAATGAGACCCTGATGACTCCCTTTTCGATTGGCAGTAATGGAAACTAGGGTATGGCTGCAGGTATGGCAATTTTGTTTCCTGCAATCTACATTTGTCCGTCGACCCTGCAATACTGTCATACAGAAACTTGTCGGCCAACTGTGGCCTAGCGTGTATCAGATTGCGTATGCCAGTGTACAAAAATTTAGTCGATTTCTATTTATAAGCGTTGTTGGAGGCTGATCGTGACTACTGCCGTGCATTCAAAATACGACGAAATCTCAGCCTGCAACAAAAGGTGCACATAGAACTTAACTAATCACCGGAGGAGTTGGCAAACCGTCCTCGATGAACAAATCGGTATCTATCCATTTGTGTATCCTCCGCTCACGCGCCCAATCACGCAGCTTGTTGAAACTTCGGCATGAGTGTGCCTGCGCGCTGTATCCAACAGTACTTTGTGCTCCATTGGCATACATTCACAGAAATGTCGGCACTACACCTGATGAAGAGTAGGGTTCATGACCGTGCCTCAAACATCCTATAGCTCATCTCAGAATTAGGACTCACATTAAGGATTGGCGT
>QMFE01004652.1:6942-18745 GCA_003314665.1 Tricholoma sp. MG77
GGGGGGGGGGGGGGGTACTGCCACATGGCTCTGATGGCAAATGAGTTGGAGAGCAATTAGCCATCAATCCACTCAAACCTTCATCAGTCACCTCCAATGCATTGTCTCAGCAGGACATGTCATTCACTCCCTTGATAACTTCATTATGCATGCCAACTAACACTGTGTATAGTGTATCTACATTCCCTCCTTCTGTCTATAACTTTCCGTCAACCCCAAATGGAGTCCTTTGCAATTTATTTTGTGAGCGTCTTGGTCATGGCAATTGTTCTTCCTCTAATATGTTAATTCAACATCAAAAAAGTAATAAATGTTGCCTAAAGTTTGCAGGTAAGCTTTTGTCTTGTTTTCAATCGTAGCACTGACCAGTTAATCTTTAGACCATATTCTTCTGAGAGAACTCAATCCTCTGTGTGAAGGGTTCTCTTACAACTGGTCCCTTGGAACACCATGTCACACCTACCCCCTTCCGTTACACAATCCATCTTGCTGTCCAAACTTGGCTTCACCCTTGCAGCTTTTGTGGTCAATCAAGTGTGAATGGCAAATGTTATGTCTCAATACAAAGTGGAAAAGCACGCTCGACATGCCCAAAGGCCTACAATTTCATGATTCATGCTGCTGCAAAGATGTCCACCAAGAAATCTTACACCAATGTTCCTATCAAGTGTGAGTTCTGCTCAGATGTACATTGGAAGTATAACATTCATCAGCATCTTCAAGAATGACATGGTTCATGGGAGCAGTGAAGTGACCACGCGAAGTTTCACAAGAAAATTACCATCTCACCAGTGGAGCAGGAAAGGTCAGGGATACCTGATGACCCTGTCGGTCTCTCTATAATGAGGCACCTGAATTATGATGCTGCTCATATGGATCACCTACCAACAGTCCATGACTTACATGGCAAGTCCCCTTGATGAGCTCATTGTACACAACTGATCTACAACCCAGCGCATTTGCATTGCCTGCTTATGTTCATTACCATTCTTATGTCCAGCCACAAGCAGATGTTTTTCATTGAATAAATCCTTTAAATACTTCAGCATGTGTTCAGCTCAACTGTCTGTGCTGTTGCCAGCTGAATTGATCTGATGAGCTGTCCTGACTGTGGGAAAGTGATGTGTTGGCCAGGCACATATTTGGATCTGACGTCTGCTATTGGTGGATCTGTGACCTCTTGATTGCAATGTTGCATGATGTGTCAGGCACTCAGGGTCATGTATCATTCATCATGTCCACCATTGTCCATCACAACAAACAACATCTAACAGCAGCCCCTCGACAACAACAACGACCTCCAGACTCCACTTGACTTCCCAGGCTCTGACATGCCCAAGGTGGACCAATTGCTGCCTTTCCTTATGTATTGACCCCACTGCACTGATGGGGTACTTGCACAGCCAATGAAATAGTTGAACAATGTTCAGCAGTCTTGCCACAGACATGGCTTGAGAAAACTTGCCATGAACCTGGACCTGCCAAGATGGCAATAGGCAGCTGCTGCTGCTGCTGCATCACCTTTCTTGGGATTCCTCTCATGCTCATCCAACCACTGCCATGCTGCCACTACTGAAATGGCATAGAACATGACATCCCCCTTGTATGACTCCAACTGCCTACCACTGCATGCCTGTTTCTCTGCCGATGGGTAAGCAATTGTTAATGCAACCATTACGAAGTTGTATCAAAAGATTGACTCTGTAGCAAAGTAATTTCATAAACTAAAAGTGTCTTGGATGTAATATCACTTCTAATGCAGGATTTTTAGCTAGTTAGGAACTTGTTCATTTATACTATGAAATTGCACAATAATATTTGTACAAAGTAACTGTTATACTTTTGCACAAAATTTAAATTTCCATGCAATACATAATTTTCTCATGCACTTCAAGGTTCTGATGTCAGCCGAACAGTGGCCGAGTCACATCAGCTATCTACTTACATAACTACATAAGTATGTAGATCCCACCTTACAAAGTTGCAAACAGTGTCTGAAGCACTAGCAATGACACATGCAAACATCAGAGCAGTAATGTGCAACATGAGAACATGTTTTCTAAGAAATGGGTAACTGCTGGACCACTGGTGAGCACCACAGGCCCAAGGCAATTGGGGGGAAGGAGGGAAAATTGGGGGGAGGTATGGCAAGCTAGAGTGATCAGCTGAGTTTTGGTCAGCTGTAACCTCAAAATGTTCAGCCATCAACCCTGCAACAGTTGGCCATCATCCTGGAATTTGGAAAATCCAAGACCCTTGGACACCCCATTATTTAGAAATAAATTTGAGGTCATTATCTAACATCGAGTATCTCCAATTCAGCAGAGGCAAGAAAACATGTTGAAAAAAGTAATATTCATAGGCATAGTGTTTATAGGCATAAGCAAGTATGGTATCAAAGTTCTGAGAATGGAAATGAAGAGTGTCGCATCCTTGGGTAATGAGTTAGTATGTTGCTGTTACATGCATATATAAGTATAGTACTGAAGTTCTGAGAGTGGGTGGGAGCATTGCATCCTCAGGTAGTGGTTACTGTTGAATCGGAAAATGGTTCTGAAGATGGAATAGTTAGTTTTAGTTTGTCCACATAGTCAGAAGAACTCTGAATCTTACAAAGAAATGAAACCACCAAAACTTTTTTTCACTGGACCTCCACTCACCATGTTGTCCAACATTGAGGCTGCTTATTTTATCACTGACAATTCCAGTTCTGTTGTCTGTCAACATTGCTTGCAGTCCTTTGAGGATGGGACAGAGCTCTATTTCATGCACAATAGAAAACCTGATGGGAGGGGTAAACGAGTCTGTGGTGGCTGTTGTCAGCACCACCTCAGAAAGACGGAGACTTACCAGTGCACCCCAAGTTCGTCTCAGTCTATGCATGCTTCATTACCTAATAAGTCTATGATTTTAGGTCATGCCAGTGCTTTGGCTTCTGTGCAGATCACTCCAGTTGCACAGCCAGTAGTCAGTCATCAGAATATCCACAAAGCTGTCACTGACACACAAAGACATGGTATGACTGAATCTATCATATGCTGAAAACCTTGGAACTAAGTCATGACACTTGCCTACAGGCCAAAACCACCCAGTGTGTATCAGTCAACTCAGCACTTTGATGCCACCACCAATGGCCACAAGTTCTCTGAGGCAGCATAGTACTCAGAAATTGATCATAAGCAGAGATACATGGCCGAAATGTAACTCTGGCTCCAAACAGACCAGTGGGCATCCCAGTTTTTATGGTCAAGGTGTTGTGATACATCTGATTGTTGTCCTGAAATTTGTATCAGAGCCTAATATGCTGGTACAGCCTGGTTATCAACAAGCACATAAGATTTATGATGAGATGTGACAATTCTTTGCACAGAGGGCAATGTCAGCACATGGTGGTGAGGTTGTCATTATCAAGGTCACTATGATGTCTTTGAAGCCTGGTAATAGAACCCTTTGGTTGTTTCAGTGCATGAGACAAACATAAGTCAACTGATTTTCTAATCTGTAGCTTCACAGAACATATCAGAGATGATCTCCAATATACCTGTTTACATCAGTGTTCGGGAACTCAAAAAAATCATGTACTTTACTCTGCTTCCTCCCTTCATGAAATGGTCCAAGAATGATTCTCTGGATGTCGAAGATCTTTGGTTGTGCTTCAAAGATTGGGTGGAACTCATTCCTTAAGGACCCAGTAATGAGGAACTGGCATGATCTCATCCAAATGTTTTCTGTCAAAAGGGAAATCGAAGACAGTACAATTTCATCTTAATAAGGTGCTGAAGCTGTATCTGGAACTAGCATACAGCGGGTATGCAGAGATTCAGGCATGTCTAGAGGACATGAAAGATCAATCAGTGTGTTCAATTCACTGACTACTGTATATTATTAATTGACCCAATACAGGCGCATCTGCCTATTCAACAAGTACAGAAGATGTCAATATCATATCTTATGGAAATGAATAATGAAGATAGACAGTCTTTTGCATTGTTACCAAGATCTGATAGCTTGCCAGCTTTGACTGCCCCTGTAGCACGAAAGTGCTTGAGAAAGTGCCGACTTTCTGTAAGAATTGCAATCTAACAATAAGCTGAATTGTCAAAACTAAACTGGCTGTTTGATAACAGAAAGCCAGCATCAGGTCCCCCCCTCATGCCAAGCTGTGCCTCACTGACCAGCCAGTCACTGATGCTGCCAAACTTCCCACCATGTCATCTGTGCAGACTGAGCCTGAGGGTCTAGGCTCAGATCCAGGCTCACCAACTGCTTGTGATGTACAACGAGCTCTTGAAGCCCAGACGGCACCATCTAAGAGGAATGTGAAATCCATCTGTGAGTTTCCGACATTTTAAGGTTGAGAAACTAATTATAATTGTGCCCCACCATTAGTGAACACCCTGTCTGTGCAATGCATGCTCTATCCAATGGCCACAACAACTTTTTCTAGCATGATTAGTCAAGCATGCTTGTTTGATGCCATTAAGGATTGGGAAGGCCCTACCACTTCAATGCTCATCTGTAATCTAAATGCAACACCAAAATATGGTGGTTTCAAACAGGTGTTGTTTGGTCACTTGAGTTGTCCTCTCAGCTCTGGTTCCACTTCCATCTGCATCAAATGGTGCTGGTATTTATGCAAGGCATCGGGGGGTCAGCTCACCTATGGCAACCACATGCAAATTACCAAACTTAGTGCAGAGATCAATGTATTGGGATGCGCAGATCGTTCAGCAAGGGGGTAATACCACATGGGCTTGTGGTAGCATGGGAACGAGGTAGTATTGATGACCAAGACGAGCATGAAGGTGCGAGAGCGAGGGAGCGGCACCAGCGCGATGAGCGAGAGTGGTCAATGACGAGTGCGCTCCGTACGCGTGCGGGTTGCGCTTGAGTGCGCACAGATGCACAAAGGCATAGCACCTATGGAACAATGTTAACATGATTATCTGGAGTCGGGTAGGGGTTATGGAGCGTGATTGCACAGGACATAACAGCAACCCAAGCCTACACCTGAACCATCTCTGGTACCCATTGAGGAACCAGACAACATCAATGCACTAATCTGACTGAGCAAGGAACACTCAGTTGATCAAGAGGGAATACCTAATCCCACTCGAACTCAGGATCCTGTTGCAAAAGATCTAGTAGGGAATACAGATACCCTACACCTACTCCTGAGAAACCATATGTGGATGTCACGACTGCGACAACACAATGTTCCTCATTCCTTGGACACCCATAAGTTATGTTTGAGGCCTACAAGAAGCCTCAAACAAACTGCCAAAAGGGCCAAGGTCCCCTTTGCATCTGTCTTCTCACACTCAACTCAATATGAGATGGACAAGGATGCATTGCGAGATACGGAACAAAGCAGTTACTCCCTTGAGTGGAGGAACTGTGCTTTGAAACCTCTCAAAGCAAAATATAATTCTGCTCAGGTGCTGGACTGTCCTATGACTAGCATCATAGCCTGTTCCAAAACCGCCATACCTTGAATTCGAGGTACCCTCTCAATCTCAAATGATCATGAAGTACCCAGTGTACTCAATGGCCAAAGGGACACATCCTTCAAGAATACTAGCATGACCAGTGAGGCACGATGGATCGTTAATGAATGATCCAACCCCACTGGACCCGCCTACTCAGAGATGCACCCTCTAGAGTCCCACAATATTCTGGGGCCTTTGAATCTCGATGATGAACAGTACCCTATTCAGGATGCCAAAGACTCGTCCATGAGTGTACATGGAACTGATTCCAGTAATGTCGGTACCATGTGCAACATTGAGCCCAATTATAGTGCTGTGCAGGTACCATGGGGAACCTGCTCAGAACTATTGAACCCACAGTATTGAGACATTGACCTTGAACATGTGCATGTTCATGGGAATCTCAAAAATCCCATCATAGAATGGGAACATGATAATGTTACCAATATCCTATATGATGGTGAACAAAATTGGCTCTTGGTTATTAACTCAGGCAATGTCCAATGCAAGCCTGGATATTACTTGAGTCCAAGTCCATCAAAACTGCCTGTGCACAACGAGGCACAGTGTAAGGGCAAGACCCAGAAGAAGAGGAGACACAGGGGGCACACAGGTACCAGGGGCCACAGAGGGGCACAGGGAGTCTATAAGACTATGTAATGACAGAAGTCAATGCTATAAGCAAGTTATACTGGGGGGATTCTTAGATATTGATTCAGGTATCTCTACTACTACCAGTTGCCCATAATAGGGCTGTAGGTAAACAATACCAAATAAGGGGAATAAGGTAGGATAGAAAGGAATGAAAAGAAAATATAAACAATGGGTAAGGAACTATATACCTGGGGGTTGTCCCCTTACACACAGGTAATACCAGACTCAAAGAACCTTGTTATCAAACAAGAAATAGCCTTCAAGGATGTCCGCGATGTCATCTGTGCAGGGAAGCAGGGTAGACCACCTGACTCTAAACCAAATCTTTCAAAGGACAATATTTGTTGTCATTCGAAAATATTGGATAAATTAGACTACGGCTACAAACAACATCTCGTTTGTAACCTACCGAAAAATACTATTCCAAATATTATCATGGTTAAGTTGCTGATTGAGCAAGAGTGCATGATCACACAAAACCATGAATATCCTGGAATTGAGGTACATGGTGCCTCAATACCATTTACCAATGGAAAAATCTATCATGCTCAAAACCCTACAAGAATTGAGATCAGGAAAATTTATTCCTGGTTAAGAACCTTGTATGCCTCACTACAGACCAAGGCGAGGATAGTGACGATAATAGATTCATATGTAAATTTTGGTCCCCAAGAGAAAATGTGCACTATGACAATGCACATTCTATCAGGACCAAAATTACTCCTTTCTCGTTCTGTGAGAATAGCCAAGATGCGAGCGCCAAGAAACATGAACAAATAGATTTGTTCATGCACCTGTGGTGTACTGAGATTTGGAAATGCAGACGAACATGTTCGCTCATATGCAGATCCCATAGCAAATGCATCAATAAGACACTATCTACATGCCATGATTTGAAATACCGTCTTGAGGCTATTACCTCTAGACTACTGAAGATCACAACATCTTGCAATCCCTGAACTTCATCTCATCAGGGTGAAGTTCCTCTGATCAAGAACCCAGATCGCATCACCGTGCAGCAATGCAGAAGGGGCAGGGATAGCAGTCGCAACTCATGCATCTACATGCTTGGAATTCACAGCAACATTCAGATGCTGTCAATCAATGGCACTATACAATGCAGTTCCCAGCTATCCAAATAGCTGTGAAGGCCTATGTGCCCTGCGGACTTGATTGAGAAATCATGGACTTGGTGGATACATCACAGCAACTTGCCAACGGACGAGGCATGTTGATGATACCACCAAGACTACATATAATGCAAAGCCAGACAACGCATGTTGCAATGTCCCAAGCTCAACAATATGCAATGTACACAAAGGCATATGCATGCCTGAAATATTGAGATGCATTGCTGTAATGGCAATGTTGAGATAGTTGTCTGTGAAACGTTGGAATGTCAATGCTGGCTCTCATTGAGGAACTGAAGAGCCTCGCGATTGAGCATGGCACTACAACTCATACTGCAGCCATTCACAGAAATCAGGTCTCGATATTTGTGGATGGGAACATGCCATGTGTCAGGGATATTAAAGGTAGTGCTTTAAGGTCTGGTTCAGTCACAGTTTTTTGCCCCCTCAGGCTATAACCAGTGACTGAGACCGGTTATGGTATTTCTCTTTTGGTTGTAACCGTAACCAGACCAGGTACCAGTCCGCACAGTTACAACTCAGTTATGAGACCAGTTACAACTGGTCTCAACCCTGACTGGTCTGACCAGTCAAGACTGGTCAGAACCGACTACTTATCACTATTAATACTTCTACTACTTAGTACTATTAATACTATTAAATATATACAGACTACAAAAACAAAACAAAAGTACTAATAAAAGAAAAAAGCACCTGCAATCCACCCTACAAGCAGAAGCTTGGAGGGCTGGGTGCAGGTGCTGTGTCGTTGTCCAATAATATGGCTGTTGGCGTGTGCGATCCCCCCCATGAGCAGTGGCTCATAGCAGGGGAGGCGCATGCTGCATTGTTTCGTTTCTACCTGTTACAAGAGAGAGGGGTGTTAGCGGTGACATGAGGGGTAATGTGGTATGTACCTGGTAGGTTGTCATTGTTGGTGTTGGCATCGGTGGTAGTGGTTGTTGCATTGGTGTCAGTGGTGTCATTGTCATCTCGTCATTGTCATCCATGTTGGTTGGCCTTAGCTGTTAGGGTCAGCATGTTGTTAGTGTTGGTGTCAATGGGGTCGGCACTGGCATTTGGAGATGTTGTTGGTGGTGAGGTCAGCGTTGGCATCAGCATCAGCATTGACGGTGTTGGCGTTGATGTCAGTGTTGATGTTGCTGGTGTTGGCACTGGGGTTACCGTCGATGTCTACCTGTGATCCACCCTAGGAGCAGAGGCTCGTAGATGTGGGGCAGGTGCTCGTTGTCCCCTTGCTGGTTCTGGCTAATACCCTAAAAACGAAGTAAAACAACTAATTAGTATAATAGAAATGAAAGAAAAAAAGAAAAAAACTTACTATGGGCCCAAACGACATGTATCGTCATTTGTACAGTTCGGTTCGGTCATTGGTTATTTTTCGGTCTTAGCAACCAGACCTTCATGCACTAATTAAAGGTCCTGACACCAACCCTCATAGTCACAAAAAGACCTGTTATGTCCCATGCAACCACACTCCATAACCCCTACCCAACTCCAGATAATCATGTAACTATCGTTCCGTAGGTGCTACGCCCTCACACATCTGTGCGCACTCAAGCGCAACCCGTGCATGTACATCCGTGCATGGAGCACACACTTGCTTGTCATCGACCGCATGCGCTCTCGCTCTCGACTATCGTGCTTGTGCTGCTCACTTGCTCTTGCACCTTTGCGCTCATCTTGGTCATCAATACTACCTCGTTCCCATGCCATCGCAAGTCCATGTGGTATTACCCCCTCGCCAAATGATCTGCACATCCCAATACATTCTCACATGTGTCCTCTTACTCATTCAGTGTTATCACACTCATGCTTTTATTATCCACCCTCCTATTCACTTGTCGTGATTCTTTATTTAAGTATGGTTATCTGAGCTATGCCACTCCATGCAGGAGTGCTGCTCTTCCTACATAGCTTAAATACAACATAGCTAAGTTCCTTGTAACTCACTTGTTAATTGAAAATTGAAAACTGACATCGAACGCAGTAATTCCCATTCTCATTAAGTTCATCTCCTGCCACAACCCGTGCATGCTCACGTCGTGCTCATCTACGCTCGTCCGCTCTACTCATGCGCTGCTCTCACATGTGTGCACATGACCATCACAGTTCTCACTCTGAAGTTACGGTCAACCCAGATACTGAACAAGAGATGCAACCCTATTGGGAAAGTGGTTGAAGCCAAGACCGTGTGTTTAGCATAGCTCTGCATTCTGGTTCGTAACAAGACCGCTGGAAAAGAACACCATACCTGAATGCCTGGAATACCTTGTGGTGATGTGAGGCAAAAGGGGCGGGGATGGCTACACCAGCAAGAATTACTGACTATTGAGAAGAAGAATGTTGAAGTACAGTGCTCGTCCGCCACTATGGTGAGAACTGTTATACTATTTGCCACCTGAGAAACCTGAGAATGATAATTATTGTTCAAGTGGTACTCAATACCCTATGAGCTTGACCAGTGAATTGTCATGACTTGTTACCAGATGAGGCATGAACAAACCCACTGGGGCCACCCATAACAACGAGACCTTGGGTGCCCACATACCCTCAACCAATGAGACACTCCATCTTGCTGTTATCATTGAACACCAGATGTGTTATCTGTTGCTGTGAAAATGGGCTGCCTACCTGTTATCCAGGACATGATTGTGTTCATGCAATTCCTGGGTAGACTTTTGATGCCCATACTGTCACCCCCCTCGAGAAGTGTCAAGAACCAATGTGGTTGTCGGTTTGACAGGTTGAAGCATTGTAAAAATGATGCATTAACCTGTGGACATTTAACCGAGGATTCGTGTCACTGAGTTTTAGGGCACTATGGATCCACTGACAACATCCATGAATGAATGTGGTCAAACAGATCCATATTAGCTACCTGTACACTCAAGCAAGGCCATAACCACTACCATCGTCACTCAGAACGATGTGCCATGGAGGTAGACACCGACACGTCAACCTGGCAAATTGTGTGCTTGTTTCAAGGAAGCATCAAGGGACAGTGGCCCTTGACTGCTCCAGTCAAACAATATTGCACATACAGCGCTATATATCGCTGTCATACCCATTTCCACCAGTTGCGAGCAGCGTTATAAGGAACAGCCATTGACAAACAGATGCTCACAATGCAGCTAGCACATGAAATGTACCCAGATGTGTGACTGTGTGCACCATGCACAGACCTGATCACGTCAACCAGTGACAAGTTGAGACATGCTATGCATGCCGCAACTCCTGATGCTTTACGCTTTTTGAATTTCATTCTTCATTCGACAACAACCCCCCTCCAAGTGTTGAGACCATCACCTGTGGGATCAATCTGAAGGGGCATGTAGTTATCTTAATTTATATTCAGTACTTTACTGTCCCCCATGTAATCTGCACAGACTCCTCACAGACTCTTAGTTGTGCACGGAATCTGAGTGGAGTCCTAGCAGTCCAAGTAAAGTCCTCAGACAGTCCAAGCAGATTGTAATTGGACAAATTTTACAACTAATTAGGCATGCTGTCTGAGCTGAGTCCTAGCAGAGTCCAAGCTCTACTGGACTTAGTGAAATTTTCACAAAGTGCACACAAAAGAATGTGTCAACAGCAAGAATTGAACCACTGGCCTTGGCATCAGAGACCACACAACCAAGCACTCTACCACATGAGCTACATGGTCATTAATAATGGCTAATATAAATGCTATTTATGTCATACTTACAAACAGATACTTTTTAAAAAAAAATTCTGCCACTCACTTCAAGTGACAGAAAAGATATTATAATACTATTATTAAAAACATTGCCTCCCTATTGTAGAGGGGGGTGGCATCTAATAATTAACAAGAAAATGCCGCCATCTCGCTGTAGAGCGAGATGGTGGCTGGCCACATGGACATGGGTTGCCTGTAAGTCCCTCCTACCTGCACCATCCCAGCTGTGCCCCTTTCTGCCCCATGAGCAGTTGCTCGCGGCAGCAGGTGGGGGTGGTGCTGGTGGCCCTCCCCTCCTCATCCCCCTGTCTTCGCCGTTGTTGCCTCCTCATGGTCTTTGTCCCTGCATCCTCGTCTGCTCCTCATCCTCATTGTCACCCCTTGTCCCTGTCCCCTCCTCATTGTTCCCTGGCCATTTTCGTTTTCATCCCTTCGCCCCTGTTGTCATCCGTTAGCACCTGCTTTCCCCCCCTGCAAGCAGTTGCTCGCAGTGGCAGGGGGTGGGTGCTGGGTCGTGGACCTTGTTCTCCCCCTCCTGCCCCATTGTTTAGCTCCCACAATCCACCCCACAAGCAGTTGCTCATGGCAGCAGTTGCAGGTGCTGGGTCATTGCTCCTGTGGTCTTCCTGCCCCCCCCCCCTGTCCCGTTGTCTGGTCTTCTCATCCACTGGTGGGTGCTGGTCCTCATCATTGTCCCCCTCTTCCTGGTCTTCTGGTCCTCGTCCCATTGTCATGTTCCTCCTCCTCATTGTCTCCCCATTGTCTCTGGTTGTCCTGTCGTTGTGTCCTGTCATGGTTGTCATCCTCAT
>QMFE01004654.1:0-13390 GCA_003314665.1 Tricholoma sp. MG77
TCTTGTAGAGCCCGCACGAGGAATCCCGTGAGTGGATTTTGGTGTTGCCCTAACACTAACCTACCTGTACAGTCCTAGACAGTTCTCGCAGAACTGTCTTTCCTTTCGTGTTATTTTACTCCTATTCACTTGTAGGCCAATGTTTCCGTACAGTACTAAGACAACCTCTTTTCCCAGGGTTTCCTCTCATTGTCTTGCTTGTATGCTTGCATAGCTTTTGTTCTCCCTCCTTCCCACCCTTAGTCTACCGGTGTACCGTGATGATACACATATCATGACAGCCATTAAGGCTGACCCTAAGGGTTGCCAAACGGCCATTTCTCCCTGCCTTGCACCTACTTTGTAAACCCTCACACATTGAAGTCATAAGAACTTCAGTACACTTGGTATCTCCCATTTATTCGGTGGATTATGGGTATGACAGCATAACAGTTATGTAACTTCAAGCCAACTTCAAGCTTCAAAATGGTAATTCTTTCAACCAAGTGCCAACAATAGCAATAGTACTAGTAGGACGTTGGTAGGACGTGGCCAATCGCTGGGATCATGTGACATGTCATCTTTTTTTATGTTCAATGTGCGCCTTTTAGTACGGAACATCGATAAAACATGCGTGCACTTCAAGTTTATCGCGCATGCTCGCGGCAACACGGCCAGAGCAATGTTCTAACACATACCCTTCGATTATTGACATGAGCCCAGCCAGCGTCTTGATGGCGGGCGGCTTTTCCGGTTGGGACGGATGGGATCCACAGACACTTGTACAACTTAACATTGAAAACGTCGCAAGAAAAAGAGTTCATCTCAACTTACCGAATTGAAATAGGTACGACCATTTTCGTCCCAGAAAACGCAACAGCCACATGAGCAGCACTAGCCTCTTTACCAAGCTTCGTCTCAAGGGAAAATCCGGGTAAGAGGGCTGCCATTAGTCGGGGCAGTGGGGGCTGCCCTTAATAGCATGGCGGTGCATGTATTGCGCGGGTGGAAAAGAGAAACATGGAGGCCGTTCGGCTTGGTCTTGGTGGTCAGCTGTCGCGGGTGATGATTTGGAATGAATCGTCCTTATAAATAAACAAGTGAGAAATGGTGACGACAATAGTTTATTGTTTAAAATTTTAACGTTTAACGATTATAGGATGATTGACCCTGCCTGAACGATTAATAACCGGGGCCAGTGACATATTCCCGGTTCAAAAATATACCCACCTCGTCTGGGGACCATCTGAATTATGTGAAGGATCGGACCAATCAATATAATCACGCAAATAGTGCCCCCATGCACGGCAATTCAGGGGGGGGGAAGTGGGGTACATATCGCAATTGGACAACGAGAAGATACAACATGGATCGATATTTGGGTGGAGAGGTGGAGGGGATTGGGGTGGGAAGACAGCAGTATGTGGGAGGCTAAAGACAAGATGCAGGTGAACATGGGGCCGTAACAGTAGTGAGACCTGATTGTTACGGGCAAGGACAAATCGTGAGTGTCGACCGAGCTGGACGATTCGCCCTGCCAACGACCTACTAAGCTTTCTTGAAGCGAGTCTTCTCACCATGATCCAACGAACCGCAAGTATGACATTTGAGAATGCACTTATCAGGGCATGGGTAAGCTAGACAGTCACCTTTGTTGAAAGTAAAGCAGACCTGCTCACTGCATGGCATTGGAGGATGTGAGCCCCCCCGGTGAATCGCGATCCTTTCGAGGAGCTTCCTTCACACGATTAATCAGGCGTCTATTTCTGTGGATCAAAAAATCAATGTAAGAAACTCTGAGTCTCAGGCTAGTGCAACACCTGCCCTTCATACATTATGCATTATGGACGGAATCCAGCTCCGACCTGCGGCCTGGAATCTTCGGAGACCCAACGTACCGCACCTTGACGAACGAATTCCGGTCGCCAAGCAATACCGGAAGCCACGAAACTCCGTTACGACCGGTGAGCCGATCGAATTCGAATGTGAAGATCGGTTGAAAATTGAGGCTGTCGGGCGTATTAGTATCAAATTAGTATTGTACCTAGATCAAATCGAATATCGCGACCTATTTGAAAAATTTCCTCAGCATCGGAACACGGACTTTGTAGAGGAGATCAAACTGGAAGCTATTTCCCGCAAGTCGGGCCACGCTCTCCGATACGAGTTCTGCTGCGTGCCTCAAAATGTGGTCGGTCTCTGGTGAACCTGAGGAGGCCACTATGTAGAATCTTATGAATGTTTCGATGAACTACGCCGAGAGTTCATCGTATCATAATCTAAGGCTCCAACGATCGACGGATCACATCGGTCACATGCATCCAGATCACGCGTCACGCGTCACGGTCTCTGTCTGATTTTCCGATGATTCGGCCTAGAACACCCATAAATCTGCTACGCACGCAGATACATAATTCTCTTCGATTTTCCACCACTGTCAGCTGTCCACTGACGACTGTCTGTGCCGTGTCGGTGGGATACGGGAAGACTTTTCCATTTTGAAACTGATTTGGTCACACCGCAGATTCGGTTTCGAACATCTCAGCTTAGCCTACACGTTTTGTACCCGAACCAACAAAGTCTATCTTCCTAGATCTCTGCTTTGCCACTGCTCGTTTCCACCCCTTATCCCGTTTTTCTCAAACTGATGAGTTATGCGGAATTGCTGGAAGATTAGGTTCCCCTGAAGCTAAGACGTCGAGTCTAGTCTTCTTTCTACATATCAACATGCAATTTTGCCCGGGCTTCCTGAATTGACATCCATAACACAGGCGTGTGAGACCAAGAGGCTCCAGCTGTTTCGGATGGGAAGTGCCATCGCATCTCTGCTCGCCTTCTTATCTTGTGTCCTGTCGTGGTCAGAAGCTGCTATACATCTCAGGACCTGTCCATGATAACCTCAGGTTATCCTTCCATAATGTTCGTTATCTCCTTTGTATGATCCCATGCATTGTTGCTCGCACCGTATCACCATCATTTCTGTACTTGATAAGCGCAATTTATGCGAAACGGGCGCCAAGTCTGACATCTTCGCAGTGGGGCCTAGTGGGGCCTCAACGTATACCATAATCGGCATGCAGTGAGAAAATTATGTACCCTTACCGGCTTACCTAACCCATCAACCGTCATGACGGGAACGGGCATTAGGAAATCTCCATGTGCTCTCCTCCGGTCAGTCTGTCAAAGCAAATTTATCTTGTGGCGGTGCATGTTTTCCTCTAGCATAAATCCCTCCATCCATCGCTGCAATTGGTAGATAAGAAGCGCGTATTTCCATCATAAGAACTCCCTCCAGCCGTTGGCTTCGAACTTCCTTTGTCGCAATGGCAGTAAAATCCAAATTTTGGCCCAGCAAAGGCTCCGAGAAGGCCATTGGGTCAGAGGAAGTGCGCATCGGGTTCGTCCTCTCTTAGCTTAATTTTGTCTATACGTTACACAATTCCTTCTTTCCAGGTTCCGAACACTGTCCTTACGCGCCGAAACCATCGAAGAGAAGAAGCCGATAAAGCGCAAGGCCGATCCCCAGTCCCTCATAGGTCAAATCGACATACACCTTGCACCAACCAACGATGTCTACACGCGCTTTGGGACCTCTCCCACCCTTGGTCTAGAAACCGCGGCGGTTCAGAGAAGGTTTCATGACGGTAAAAATACGATCTCAAAACCACCCACAAAGTACTGGCAGAAGGTGTTGAACTACGTGTTCGGAGGATTCAACTTCCTCATGTGGATCGCCTTCATTGTCACGATAGTACGTTGATCCGGTTTAATCAATTACGGTAGAGCTGCATCCGCCCGTCGTCCAGCTGTCCTACGAGCCGCTCGGTGGCGCCAATCCTGTTGCCCTCAATCTTGGGGTCGCCATTCTGCTAGTAAGTTACATCGAACTTTTACTATCTATATTGTTGAATGGGAATTCCCCACAGTTGCTGGTCATCATCGTTTCGTCCACTTTCTACGCCCTTGTTGACTGGCATGCCTCTCGTATCATGAAATCCATCAAGACTCTGATTGCAGAAGAGGCAACTGTTCTTCGTGACGGCAAACAGCTTATTATTTCCGCTCGTGACCTCGTCGTTGGAGATGTGGTTCTACTTTCAATGGGCGACCGCGTGCCAGCGGATCTCAGACTGATCGAGGTTTCTTCCGACGTCAAGTTTGATCGTTCCCTTTTGACTGGCGAGAGGTAATGGATTGCTTTCTATCCCGTGTCTTACCGCTCTGATGCCTCCATCTCCCCAGCGACATGGTTCCTGGCGAAGTTCATGCGACGTCGGACAACGCACTGGAAAGCCACAACCTTGCATTAACATCTACCTTTGTCGTCCAAGGCGCATGCACCGGCGTCGTCTTTGCAATCGGCGACAAGTCCGTTATGGGCGTTCTTGTTGCCATGTCTGGTACGACGAAGTTCAAGCTGACCACCATTCAAAAAGAGGTCTGGTTCTTCACGAAGATCATCTCTGCCCTCGCGTTGTCACTCTTCTGCATTGCCATGATCGTATGGGGCGCTTGGCTCCGGAAGGCCTACCCTGGATTTGAAAATGCGAGTGGAGCGATCATAAATTCTATCGGATGCTTGACGGCCTTCGTTCCTCAAGTGAGTTCAATGATTTTTTCTCTCGTTTTTGCAGCATTGATTATTCATTCAGGGTCTTCCCGTCTGCGTTGCGTTATCACTGACCATCATTGCGAAACGAATGGCGAAACGTAATGTTCTCATCAAGAACCTTGCCACCATCGAGACTCTGGGTTGCATGTCGGTTCTCTGCTCCGACAAGACTGGTACCCTTACGATGGGGGTAATGGTCAGTGGCATTCGAAATCTTCGTCTTCAACGTTTGAATTGATTCGTTTTCACAGTCCGTTAGCTCTATTGCCTTCATCGACGAACAGTTCCATCTAGACTCGATTGCTGAGAAAGATAGTACCAAGGTGAAGGCATTCAAGTACTTCCATATGATTGCCCGGCTCTGCAACGGCGCCAAGTTGGACCAAGGATCTGCTGGACTGCCTTTCGAAACCCAAATGATCAAAGGCGACCCTACCGATACCGCCCTTCTTCGCTTCGCTGAACCATTCTCCCACCCCGAAATCGGCGTCGACACTCCTCATTTACTTGCCTCCTGGGACAAAATCTTCGAAATCCCATTCAACTCGAAGAATAAATGGATGTTGACCCTCGTACGCGAACGGAAGACCGCTCAGCAGGATATCGAGGAAGGTCCCGAATCCTGGATGCTTGTGAAGGGTGCCCCGGATGTGCTGTTCCCATCCTGCTCCGAAATCATGAAACCAGATGGCACCGTCATTCGCCTTGACGAGACTATTCTTGCTCGTGTTTCCACACTTCAGGCCGAGTGGAGTAGTAGTGGGCTACGCGTTCTCGCCTTGTGTAGGCGCTCGTTGTCCAACGTCAAGATTAACCCAGAAACCATGTCAGCGGCAGCGATGGAGGACACTGTTTATTCAGAGTTTAGAGGATTAACCTTGGTTGGACTCGTCGGCATCCGCGACCCGCCTCGCCCTGACGTCCCAGGTGCGATTGAGATCATACGCAGGGCTGGTGTCCGGGTATTCATGGTTACCGGCGATTTCAAGTTAACTGCTCTCGCAATTGCGAAACAGGTCGGTGTTACATCTCTCTCGGGGGCAATCGTGGACTAATGTTGATTCGCCCGTCTAGGTTGGCATTATTAGTCAAGAGAAAATCGATACGGTCGTCGAGATGCAGACTTCCCAGTATGCGCGGAGCTTTGTGGGCCGTCCTCCTTCAACTATCAAACCTGCCGACGATAGCGATGCCGGCCTACACGCTCTTGTTATTACAGGAAGCGACATCGTGACGTTCAGCCCCGAGGACTGGGATATGGTCGCTGGTTATGATGAGATCGTTTTCGCACGTACCACTCCTGCACAGAAACTACAAATTGTCGAACAGCTCAAGGCTCGAGGCGATAACACCGTGGCAGTAACAGGGGATGGCGTAAACGATGCTCCCGCGATGAAGGGGAGTGACATCGGTATCGCAATGGGTAGTGGGAGTGACGTCGCTAAGGAGGCTGGTGAGTACTCCCTATCGCTTAGTAAATCTTCGTTGAAGCCCCTTGATTGATCTAGCTTCAATCATCTTGCTGAACAATGACTTGTCATCGGTTCCCGTGGCCATTGAAATGGGGCGACTCGTGTTCGACAATCTCAAGAAGGTTATTCTATACTTGATGCCGGTAAATTTCTACTTTGGTCCTCGCCGAGTCCTCCTTGACCTACTTCCTTACAGGCTGGAACATATACCGAATTTATCACCGTGTTTGCGAACGTCTTCCTGGGCATGCAACTCGCTCTTAGTTCTTATCTTCAAGTCTGCTTCTCCATTACGAATGACGTTGTGATGTCGATTTCATTGATGTACGAAAAACCAGAAGCAGGTTAGTGATCCAACATCCGCCAGCGCAGTCTGTGATTACATTGCCTTTTTAGATCTCATGCTACGCAAGCCGCGAAATGCACGAACTGACCGGTTGACCGATTGGCGCTTCTTCGTTCAGATCTACCTTGTGCGCGTCGTCTTCTCTTTACCATTGCGGTTACACTGCTCATTACGGGACAATAGTTCATGGGTTTGATGATGTGGCCCTGTGCCATGAGCATGTGGTTCCTGTTCATGTCGCAGCAAGGTTTACGGTTTCACGATGTCATCGGTGTGTATGACAAATGGACGACCGGACTCAGAGGTTATTCTTCGGATGAACTTGCCTACTTCGTATCGGTGGGAAACTGTATCTAGTAGGTCGACCCCCATATAAGCAAAATCATCGCTGACAATCGCCCAGCTACGTTACGATGGTATTCATGCAATATGGCGGTTTGCTCGCCGTACGAAACCGGCGCGTCTCCATCATCAACTCTAACCCTCTATGGGGCCCTCGTCAGAACCTCGCTGTACCGCTTGGCATGATAGCTACCGCTCTCATCGCCGTTACGAATCTTTACGGTCCAGGTCTCCAGGTAATTATCCATTAAATTAGCTTGCATTCATACAATTATTCATGGTTCTTACAGAAAGTCTTTTCTACGACCCCGATTCCGGGCATGTACTGGGGAATTCCTTTTGCGTTTGCGCTAGGAATTCTTGTTATGGATGAGCTTAGGAAACTAATCGTCAGAACATACCCTAAGGTGAGACAAACTATTTTAGAACGATTTAAACACACATTGATCATGACTCTTTCGCCTGGAATATATTTAGTCCATCATCGCGAAGATGGCTTGGTAACCCATCCACCATTATCTCCAATGTGAGAATCGCATCGCTTCGATAGAAGTCGTATTTTTAGCTACGGGTAGTATGTTCGTGATAAGTCTCTGCGCTAAGCACGCCGGTCTAGTTGGAGCTCGAGGATATTGTTTTCACTTGTATTATCAAGTATGTCTTAAATTATGATTTTCTTGAGAAGGGATAACTGTACTGCGCGGGATTAATCGACTTCCTCTATTTCTGTGATCATTGTGTGAACGTTATGAGATAATGTCATCATTGTCATGACGGCCACCAACCGATTTTTGGAGTTAAGGAGAGTTCTATATAGAACCGCCTTTTTTTTGAGCCGTTTTAAGATGTCTTGCAGTGCGTCAACTTCAACAAGCGCTTCCATCAAGTGTCTAATCCATCGTTCAAGTTACGGCTAGCAGCGCAGTCACAGTACGGATATCCGCATTCATCTCCTTCCAGACTATAGACGTGTCAATGCTCATCGCTATTTGATGAAAAGGGGTCCGTACAGTTGCACCAATACAGTAGATTGACAGTAGGTATATGTAAAATAAATACAGCTACTGGTGTATCCTTCATCTTCAGAATGGGCAAATATCGTAAAGTATCCGCGTATGTAGCATGCGAGAACCGATTTTGATGAATAGGACGATAGAAACTAGACAGAAACACATTTACAGGAATGCGACCAGCATTCCCGCAACCGCAATTGCACCAATGACCGCAGCATCTCCTTTTGTGGAAAGTGCCGCATTGGTGGTACTAGTAGTGCTAGTGGTGGGCTGAGACGCTGGCGAAGTGGTCGTACTAGTAGCAGGCCGGATCACAGCAGATGTAGGAGTAGTAGGGGTAGGGGTAGGGGTGACAAGGCTTGAAATCGAGGTGGTGCTGAGTGGTACCGTCACACTAGAGGTGCTCAGGCTGGATGTTGCGGTCGTGGTGTCAGTCACCAGCGAGGTTGTGGCGGTCACCGAGCTGGCAGTGCTAGAAACAACCGCGGTTGTAGCCAGGGAGTCAGTGGCTGTAGTTGCGGCGGTCGTGAGAGCAGAGACGGAACTACAAATTTCGATAATTAGTGAATAATTCGTTGGTAAACTACAATGGCAACACACTCTGTAGCAGTAGTAGCAGCAGCCGCGGTGGAGGCAATGTCTGTTGTCACTGCCACGGTGTCCGTTGTCGCCTGCACTACCGTTACCGTCACAGTAACTGTGTTTTGCGCAATCGCAAGATGAGCGCAAAATATGAATCCGACGATTGTGACGAGGGAAAACTTCATGATGACGGTGATGTCGATATGGTGGTAGTGGTGGTGTTAAATCTTGAGAAAGACGCATAGGAGAAGCCTCTTGTGGCACCTTATATATCCGTAACTGCGTAATGCCAAGTCTTCTCAAATAGGATCCGATGAGACCAGCCCCTAATGTCATCACTGAACATACAGCAGCACGGATTGTTTTGGACTGATTTAAATTTATTCGTTATCCAGAAGTCTGCCCCGGTCGCGCGGATCATGTGGAAACGAAGTAACAGGGTAGTGCTGTACCCAAAAGTCGGATGGCGCTAATACAAGGATACTGGAATGTTTGTGACACGGGATTAGGAGGTCCAGAAAGTATACCGCGGTCTGTCTCAGATCACTCACTTTTGACCAAATTCTAGTACTGAGATCAAGGCGAGCCGCGACTCGCGACATGGTGTTCCTAATGTGATGCGCGTCCTAGTCAGGTGCGAAAAAGTACACGTGTGCGCAGTGACTTATCTAATCTACATAATCTCCCAGACCTCCTCCAACCAACCTCCAACCCGCCGTTGTCGGTGGGCCTGACAGAGAAGTGGTCGACGCCCAAGGCAATGAATCTTTCCGTTGGGAACAAAACCTTCCATCTAGCACAAAGTACTCGTTAGACGGTATGCACACACGAGATTGATGATGGTAAATTCACCCCACCCGGGCCGGCGAGTGAGCCAAGTTCCAACGCACTGTAGTCCCGGGTTAAGGGGTCTTGAAGATCAATTTGGCTGATGTTAATGCTTCAAGCAACCTTGAGGACAGGCAATTCGGATGAACCGTGCACCACCAATAAATTAGTCGAGACGGGTACAACATCCTGTAAAACGTTCGTATTAACTAGTTGCCTCGTTACACGCTCTCCTTTCCTTTGTCGACATCCGTCTCCCCTTCCCGCTCTTTGTGCGGCTCATCCAAATCAAATCCATATCCTTCCTCGTCCAACTTCATCCCCAAAGCCAAAACAACTGGCTGCGTCCTGCTCCAAAACTCCATCCAGTTAGCAATTTCGCCCGTCTGGTTAGTGCCATTCAATAGATGCATATCATGCAATGCCTGCAACGCGCCGAAAATGTCGAATATCGCTGACTTCTCGGTGCGCAGCAAGGAACCAACAGGTACGGACGAGATATCCTGTACTGCCGCCTGCATGATAGTCGTTATGGCTCTCCGGGCACGCCCGATCTCTGAGTCGGGTGGAACGAGCGCCGAGTTAAAAGCCTGAAAAGAGATGAGATACGAAGCGATTAAGTAGGAGACTAACTTACTACAAGAAACTGTTCTGCCTTGCCTTCCTCCTGAGGACGTCCGAGGTAAAATACAATCTGGTACAACAAGGTGTAGGCTCGTTTCAATTTGTCTTCATGATCTTGCGGCACGAGTTTTAACCACGGAGCCTTAGCCGTGTTCTCGAGGGCGTTAATCCACTTCTCGGCAGGCATCTCCTTCGATGCAGCATCCGGATTGGATCCTGCGTTACGTAGAGGCTTTGAATTCACATAGCGTCGACGCCACTCGTATTGCGGGAAACGTGGCAAAGGGTACACCGCAGACCTTGTGAACTATTGGAGACTTTTTACTAGTACACGCTGAATTGAGAGCAAGAACAGACATACTATTACCAGGCCAGGCTTTGGTATGCGGATGGAGGTAAGCAGTTTCAACATTGGCCGCGCAGAACGGAGGTGTCTAAACTTGACATGACGACGGCACGTGAACGCTTCCATTTGTCCGCTCAACCTTACGTACCAACTTTTTCTTTGTGCTAACTGATAGTAGTCAACGCAGAATTTGACTCCGTCGTTTGTTCTTGACTTGCATTACGTTCAACAGGGTTTATTCCATCATGGGAGGCAGAAGGGAAGCATGTGGAAATTCAAAGTTTCAAAGTTCAGGAAGCTCTCACCAGACTCGTTATCACTCCTCGACTCGACTTCTTCGATCAGACAAGGGGGATCATCCATCAAGGAACGTGCAATTTAGAATTTCAGGAATCTGGACCTTTTCTAGCCACTTCAAAAAACATTGCTCAACCTTTCTACCACCACGAAAATATTGCGAAAGGTGTTATAAACCAACAATACGCACAGACCTCATTTATCGTTGCTTTTTCCATCATGCAAGGTGTCAGAATTGCCCATGCTTCTGCACGTCCCTGACTTGTCAATAACGTCAAGAGAGCGGAAGCGAACAGTGCCCGAGGCACTGTCCGCTTCTAACCTTTTCAAGTTTGCTCTGGTGGCAGATCCTTATAACAAGCCCTCACTATTGACGCGCCCTCACTTACCCCGCTTCTTTATTCTCCCCTTTTTTCAGATGGTGGACATTCCGGCGACTCTTGGGGCATTGTTAGTTGGGGGTATCGTCGCATCGATGTGTGTTGCTTGCCTATCGACCCCTTGATTATCTAACCCGTGGATGTTTTCAAGTTTTTCTGGGGTCGTGGTTGTTCAGACATTCGCATATTTTAGGATTTATCCTCTGGACGCACCAAGGGTAAAATTACTTGTATGATCTGTTCTTATATTATTGTTCTCCTTGATCATACTTTGCCTTAGGTCATTATCGTCTTGCACGTACTTCAAATTCCGGCTCCCTACTCATGCTGACAACGGGATATTAAAGGCTCCTGGATGTATCCCATACCGTTTTCGTTGGGGTGTCGCTATGGTATTACCTTGTCAAGAATTTTGGGAACATCGCCCGAGCCGACTTCGTTCCATGGTACGCCACCGTTAAAGTCATCAATTGTTCTTCTATCTGATAGTTGTGGCATCGTTACATAGGAGTCTCGCAGTGCGTTTTCAGTTTATATAATCTATGGCCAATTACAAACTCGTTACCTAGCTGACGATAGCACTCACGGTATGCCTTCCACCTGGGGTTCCGTACACCATCAACTGAATCTTATTGTCGTGCAGGCAATCCTTACCTTCCTAGTTCATTGGTTTGTCGCTCATTGCGCCTTTACGGAATACCCTCTCACCTCGGGGCATATTAGCTTTTTCGTCCAAAGAATCTATAAACGTACGTATTTGATACCTTTCGTTATGCGTTACGATTGCCGATAAGATCCCTCAGTCAGCATGGCGAATCTCTATATCGCTGGTCCATTAGTGTGTCAATCAGCATCTTGTTCGGCTCCGGGCTGGTTGCTAACGTGCCGTACTCCTAGGGCGCTATTGCCTGCCTACGGCTGGGTGAGTTTCTAGATCGGTTCTTATCGTTATTTGCTGAACCCATCCAGGTTCTGCTTGTCGTACGTCACCACGTCTTCTAACCATCAGGAACATTTACACATTTCTCCCATGGGTTCAGTCACGACAGGTAAAATGTATATTCCCAGTCTGTGATCCCTCAGATAACATTGGGTGACGACGTACCTAGGATTGAACTGCGCAGCATGAAGGCGTTCGTTCAGCACTACACCGTAAGCATCGTTCACCTATCTATGATATCCATCTTCTGATCGTCCTCTTTGAAGTGGTCGTTCACGTTGGGGCTAGCACTCTCATCGCTCCTCGATGTCCTCATCACCGGGTTCCTGTGTTACCTGCTGATGAGTGGGCGCAAGAAAAACTCGAAGTCGCCATTTAATACTTTCCTTTCAAACACCAGTCTAACTAACATCTCGCCTT
This sequence comes from Tricholoma sp. MG77, assembly GCA_003314665.1. NCBI lineage: Eukaryota > Fungi > Basidiomycota > Agaricomycetes > Agaricales > Tricholomataceae > Tricholoma > Tricholoma sp. MG77. The sequence goes on from QMFE01004654.1 coordinate 12,182, forward strand.
GATCAGCAGCATCAACCACGTCTTAGACTCTATTATGCTCTACGCATTCGAGCTTGGGGCGCTGACTTGGTACGTGCTCTCTCATTCCCTTACACACTTAGTATTGACGTCTCCTACCAGCGCCGCGGCTGTCATTGCCATGATCTGTGTATGTTCCATCCCTCAGTCGACCGCCTGCCGAACACCCATTTACTGACTTTTAAGTGGCTTACCATGCCGACAAATCTTATCTTCATGGGTCTCCACTTCGTCATTGCTAAATGTACGCCTGCCTCTCTTGACGTCTGCATCTCCTAAGCTGACTACCGTGTTCGCAGTTTATGCAAACTCCCTTTTGGCTACGTACGCTATCGTCATTCCTTACCATTGTTCTTCGTTGACCACGTATCAACTTAGACTAAACACGAGGAAACACCTCCAACCACACATCCGAAGTCAATCCGGCTCTGGCGAGCGCGTCTACTTCCCGGACTCGCGACGTCTCAGCAGCAGAGCTTCTGTGAGTGTCAAATTATCCCGCTTACCATTGGCGGAGTGTTAAATTGGCACCATCAGGGAAACACAGAGATAACAAAAGTCGGATCCGTGCGTAAAACCCTCTCGACTTTCGGGAGCTTCTGATTGTTGCTGTATTTCATTTAGCTCATGATCAAGGTCGAAGAAGTTACTACGTGCTCTGTCGACTCAAAGGACCTTCCCTTGGTCCCGTATGGCTTAGAGTCATGTTGATCCTTTCAGTTCGTATCACTGCGGAACATAGGTTATATTAAGGTTATCTAGTATAAAACAAACACTCTTTTGTGACTGGTCTTAAATCGATATTGTACATTGTCTAGAGACTAGAATGTCGGTCCTTACGTACAAATTATTTCCGCGCTATATTATTTCCGCACTGTATGAGCTTGCCATGGGCTCGCAGCCGTCGCAAGCTATACGTGACTACACAGGAATGCACCTATATACTAGCCATGAATTGGCTTAAGGTTATGGAACTGGATGTGGACACGTGGATCACTGATAAGCTCTTTGATCATTAAGGTGTCGAACTTGAATAACTGTCGAAGAAAGCAGCAGTAAGAGGCAAGGAGTACTAAGAGGGAGAGCCTAAGGCTCTGCTTCAGAATTTCACCATGCGATCATATCAGTCGGACGAACAGCATCAGGAAAATCCAAGTTTGACTTAAACCTCCTTAAAGTTCCTTAAAGTCT
>QMFE01004658.1:482-10703 GCA_003314665.1 Tricholoma sp. MG77
CCGCCGATGAAGACATGACGGGGTTAGTTGGTGCAGGTTCATGGGCAGACGAGGTTGAGCAGGCACGCGCCTGACGGATTTTTATTATTCTACTTACATACTACGGATTGACGACGCGCATCCCTTTTCATATCCCTTGCTGGAATCTCAAAGAGGGGTGTGTAACGGTATATACAGTTGTTTGGCTATTGCTACATAAGCAATAGCCAAACTAGGTTTGTTTACGACTGTTGTAGGTAGCAACTTATACTTACAACGTACACGACATAACAATAGATTTGGTTCTAGTTCTGTTGGGTACAACGTAAGTGTTTGTCTGCCAAACCTCGTAACTAACTGTTACAAGCCCTGAAGTCAACTACGACATTCACGACAAGGAGCTTCTCGCTATCTTCAAAGCTTTCAAGATGTGGCGTCATTACCTGGAAGGCTCAGGCAACCCCATAGATGTTGTCACAGACCACAAAAATCTCAAATACTTTTCCACTACAAAGGTCCTTATGCGCTGTCAGGTGCGCTGGTCCGAGTACCTCTCAGCTTTCAATCTTGTCATCTGTTTCCGTCCTGGCCGCCTCGGCATGAAGCCGGACGCTCTTACTAGACAATGGGACGTCTACCCTAAGGAGGGGAGAAGTGATTATGCGACTGCAAATCTGCACAATTACCGCCCCGCCTCTTCCCACGAACAGCTCACGGCAAGTCTGCGCGCGACATGCATGCTTGTCGCGAACACATTCCCGGTGGTCTGCGCGCGTCGTACTCATATTCTCGACATAGTCAAGCTTCACAACGATATCTGCGTGGCACTCCCGTTTGATCCTGCAGTCATTCCACTTCTGCCGAAAACCCCGAATCCCATTCCTGTTATCACTTCTGACTTCATTCTCAAAGTTAATTCCAGTTCCACAGCCTACGGCGCTCCGTGCTTTTCCGTGCCTTTCACTAGTCTGCCCTATTCCTACGACTCTGACAGCTACGTTCGTTTCCAGGAACAGATCTACATTCCCACTTACAGTGATCTTCGTCTTCGCATCTTACAGTTTAAGCATGATCACATTGTTTCAGGTCACGTCGGCATCATGAATACTGTCAAGCAAGTCCTCCAAGAATATACATGGCTGGGGCTCTGTGCATTCATCAAATTGTATTGCGACTCCTGCATCACATGCAAGTGCGGCAAGGCCCTGCAGCACAAACCATATGGGTTCTTGAAGCCGCTCCTGGCTCCGCCCTGCCCATGGGACTCTATATCTATGGACTTCATCAAGCAACTTCCACCCTCTTGCGGCTACACTGCGGTCCTTGTCGTTGTTGACTGCCTGTCTAAGCAAGGCATCTTTGTACCTACAGTTGACACCATCAACTCAAAAGACCTTGCTCTCTTGTTCATCATGCACGTCTATTCCAAACATGGAGTTCCCAACCATAACACATCCAACCGCGGCTCCAAATTTATCTCACAGTTCACACGTGCTCTCAGCCACGCTCTCAATATGTGTCTTCACTTCACATCGGGTTATCATCCTCAAGCTGATGGCCAGACTAAGCGCACAAATCAAACTCTCGAACAATACATCCACTTGTACTGCAACTATTGTCAGTCAGATTGGGCTCACCTTTTACCCCTCGCTGAGTTCGCATACAACAACACTCCGAGCGCGACTACGGGTGTCACGCCTTTCTTCGCCAACAAGGGCTACCACCCAAACATCACAGTTCACCCCAAGCGTGAGTTCGCTTCCACGCATGCACGCGAGTTTGCCTTGGACCTCAACGCTCTTCACAAATCATTGCAGAAGAGTATCATCAATGCACAGGAATATCAGCATCGCTACATTGATGTGCACCGCATGGCGGCACCTGAACTCCCCATCGGTTCAACTGCTTTTGTCCATGCCGACTACTTCCATGTCACGTGCCCCTCCAAGAAACTCTCTGACAAGATGTCCGGCCCCTTTGAAGTTATAGCTCAGCCTAGTACCCATTCCTATACACTCTGTCTTCCAACCAACATGCGTCTCGTTCATCCCATTTTCCACATTGCCATGTTCGAACCTGCTACTCCAAACACCATTCCTGGCCATATCCAATCTCCGCCTCCACCTGAAACCATCGATGGGGAGGAGCACTACAAGATCACCGCCATTCATGATTCCGCTATAGTGTGCCGCTACTGCATGCCGCTCCGCTACCTCATAGAGTGGAAGGGTTATGAGGAGACCGGCGAAGGTCTCGAGTGGGTTAGCGCCAACAATGTTAATGCATCGGACACTATCGCAGATTTTCACGCACTTAATCCTGACAAACCTGGCCCTGTCGAGAACCTCACCACCTCTGACTACTGCAGCGGTCGTATTCCTGATGCTTAGGCCACCTAGGGAGTCGGTCCTTAAAGAGGGGATACTGTTATGATCGCTCACACACCCCTCGCCAACACCCCTGTTTTTCGCCTACTTTCAATTCTTGTTTCCATTCCTGTCCCTTCATGTACACCCGCGTGCATCTGCGCGCACTCGTCCGCATCTGTCTGCGCCCCAGTCCGCACCTCTTCAACACAAGCGTGCTTCGACTCTCTGACCCCACCAGCCCTGCAGATGCCTCGTGCTTGTTCTGCCCTAACAGCTATCTCCAAGATTCGATCTCTGTCTTGTATATGCAATTCTCGCTGGTGTCCCGTCTTCCCATATGCCAAACTATACTTAGTGTAATCATTTCCAATTGTATGAAACCTCACTCCTATCCTGTATTCTTAGCCTTAGGCTCCACATGGTCTCGTAGCTTAGGAACATGCCGCTTCCATTAGTTAGATGTATAAGTACTTTGCTATGCACATGTAGAACCTTAGTCTAATAATCAACAACGATTTCCACACTCTCGCTCTCAGTTCCCCTAGTCCGTGCGACAAAATCCTTATCTGAAATAATGGACACGCTAGTAGCACAGAGAGGCGCAGCTCACCAACCTCGTGTAGCTGAAGCCAAGTCCGACCACCAACCGTAGACCGTCACGCACCACCACTGCTATCGCACACTCATGCTTCATCCCGCTTGTCCTCATGTCACATATTTCAGTTCGTAACATAGTGGAGACATTGGATACGTCTCCTATAGCTGAGGTGGAGGCTGCAGATAGGATTGCGTTGTGACTACAACATGCAGGTGACTACTGACTACATGATCATGTGACTGCCCAATCCTACTACTCCATCTGCCCCTCTCCCAAATGGCGACGTCCCCGTTGCCTCAGAAGCAAAACAAAAAAGCAAAGAAAACAAAACAATAGGTATAAAAATAATGTAACAATGCAATGAAGAATTCTATGGGTAATAAAAACATAACAAAAAAAAGAGAAAACTCAACGGGGTGGTGTCCATCCCAAAGCTCAAAGGGTCCCAAATGGTTGTGCATGGCCAGTCTTCAGACCAGAGAGATCCTGTGGATGTGAGCTGGGGGCAGTGGGTAATGATGCAGCGTCTTTGGCCCAGTCAAAATGCATGGGGGGTGGTGAAATGGCTTGTGTAGGGTTGAGCTGGGGTGAGACAGGTGGTGTAGACCGTTTTCTGGGCTGTGTGGGGGAACAGGGGGGTCTAGGGGGTGGTGGTGGAGTCGCTGCATTGTTTTTTTGTAGCTGTTGGCATTCGTCATCACAGGCTGTTGTAGGTGCCAAAACTGCACATTCTCAGGGGTGCTGGGGTTGGCTGGGGTGCATAGGCAGTGAACAGGGAGCCTCCTTGGGTGTGGACGTCGTCCTTGGTGATGAGGCAGCGGTGGAAGACGCAGGCAGCATCACAGATGATGTGGCAGTGGTGGTGGGCTCCAGGTGCAGAACAAGGGGCTGGGGACTGAGCTGGGGGGAACTGGGTGGTGTGGGACAGCTCCTGGATCATCGTTGACAATGGTGGGGCTGGCGGGGTGGTTCCATCAAGTAAACGATGTTTTTCGATGAGCAAACATGCTCATCGTTGTGCACCTCCATTTCCTGGGCTGTGAACAGTCTTTCTGCATCGTTTACGGGCTGGAAAATCATCTTAGGGGTGGTCATCATCGTCTGAGAGGTAGCCGTCACCCTAGTGGTTGGTCCAGAGGTGACTGCAATGGTTTTCGTTGCCGTTGTTGGCTGTGATGTGGCAGTCAAACAGCAGGGCCCAGGGTGCAGAGGGCAGGGGTGGGGACTCGGCTGTAGTGCTGTGGGTTGACTCAGCAGCGTGCTCCATCATTTTTGAGGGGTTGGGGGCTGTTTTAGGGCTGGAGACAGAGTGGTGGTGGTGGTTGTTAACGACATCGATATCGTTGATGGCAATGTCGACATAGCTGATGGGGGCTGTGCAGGCATCATCAACGGTGATGTGGCAGCATTGGGGGGAGTGGGGTGGCTTGGGTGCTTAAGTCGACATGGCACACTGTCTGTGCATTTTTCAGTGAGTTGGGGTCATTGTCGAGCAGCTCCGTTTGATGGGCAGCACACCGGCATTCAGGGACTGGGTTGGTCTGCATGGCTGTCTCGTTGGTTGTGGCAGTGGTTTGGGTACTGAAGTCGACGTGTGCGTTTTTCAGTGCTGTGGGGTTGTCATCATTGAACAGCTCTGTTTGGAGGGCAGCACACCGACATTCAGGGGTGGCAGTGGTCTGAGGCTCGGCTGTCCCTGTGCTGGTAGTGCTGCAAGCTGGTCCATGCGCCTGGGCCGCCATCGATAGGCAGAGCCCAGGGCCATGTCCCTCTGCTAGCCATCTCCAGTGCTCGTCTCCCTTTCCATCCTGTGTCCCGAGCCTGTAACCTTTCAAGTGCCCCCTCCTCCATGCCTTCTCTTCTTTCTCCTGGCCTAGTTTCTCCCTCACTTTGTGCTCCTCCTTGTAGTCTTCTGTCAACTTCTTACTTCCCTCTTTGTATCCCTCATCGTAGCCATCTGTTCTTCCTTCTTCGCACCCTGTTTTCCTCCCTACCCTGTGCCCTTCTTCAAACCCTTCCTGATATCCATCAAGTTTTGCGTTCCCCAGCAGTTGCTGTACTTCATTGTAGTTGTAGGTAAAAGGTTCATTTGTTGGTGGCGTGTCTGTGGGTGTGTTGATGCGTGTCATGCTGTTGGCATCATTTGTGTCGACTGCAGCTGTGTTTGTTGTAGTAATTGCTGTATCTGTTGTTGTAGTCGGTAGTGTAGCTGTATGTGAGCTGGTTTCTTGTGTTATTTCGTCTGTGGGTTCAGCTGCAGTAGTAACCACGCTAGGTGGCAACGTTGTTGGGGTGGACGTTCTCGCATTTGGAGCGGTTGTGCTTGATGCTGTCATTACGGCATTTATGGCCACGATATTCGTGCTGAGCATGTTCTCACGCCATTTTTTTTTGATGCCTCGTTTGCCTTGTCCTGGGCCTTGCGTGGTGATGGGGACTGACTGGGACTGGTGTGCTGGTAACTATAACTGTTGCTGGAGTGGACTAGGACTGGTTCTGGTTCTGGTTCTGGTTCTGTGTAACTGAGGCTGGTTCTGTGTGACTGGTGTACTAGGTAGCTGCAAGGCTGCAGTTCTGAGAATAACTGAATGCCAAAACTGAAGGCTTGAGAGCTGTAACTGGAAAGCAAAGCACGCGAACTTTATGCGTGATGATGTGGTGCACGAGAATGAAAGCCCAAGACAATGAAAATAGATCAAAGCTAGTAAGGTGAGCATCAAATCACGCTCTCATCACCAAGATGGAGACATCGGATATGTCTCCTATAGCTGAGGTGGAGGCTGCGGATAGGATTGCATTGTGACTACAACATGCAGGTGACTACTGACTACATGATCATGTGACTGCCCAATCCTACTACTCCACTAGTAAATCCCTGGAAGATCGAATCACGGATCATAAATCCTCCATCAAACCTTATTGCGATCATTGCAAACACGCCGGACATTGGTCGAGCAAATGCCATAAATTTGATGGCAACAAATGTCAGAAGTGTGGGAAAATTGGACACTACACAAAGAATTGTTGGGGAAAGAAGAAGAGTAAAGAGAAGGACAAAAAGAAGGGGGATGAATCCAATATAGTTGAGGAACACATTGCGTTCCTGATGGAGGAAGAAATGCTCAATTTTGACACATATGACACCTGTAACACTGATGGCAATGACAAGCGATTGATTTTTTATGATTGGTTAGCCAATTCAGCTACAACATCGCATGTCATGCATCAACATGAAGCATTTACTGATTACACACCTTTGGGAAATAGTTTCATAACAGGTGTAGGCGGTAAAGAAGCAACTATTGCAGGCCGAGGAACTGTTGAATTAAATTTGACATGCAACAGTGTTAATTATATTCTCCATTTGGAAAACGTGCTACATGTGCCTGGAATGCGAAATAATTTAATTTCATTGGGGCAATGTGGGACACAGCTGGAGGACGCTATATCGGTGAAAACGGTGAAATTACATTACTCACAAAAGCTGGAACACCAATAGCGCAAGGAACTAAAATTCACAACCATCTATACAGGATGAAGATGACCTTACGAAAACCACCCAGTATTGCTGCCGCACATGATCAAACATTCATCGGAATGAATACACCGCCTACTTGGGAAACATGGCACCGATGCTTTGGACATGTGGCTTACACTGGACTTAAAAAATTACTTGACAGAAAAATGGTTGACAGATTCAATGTCAACGAACTTTCACCGAAACCTGACTGTATCGCATGCACAGAAGCTAAGCAACACGTCGAGCCATTCCCAAAATCATCAAACAGAAATACTGACCCTGGTGAATTGACTTATGGGGAAAGTACCTGATCAAATCTATCAATGGCCATCAATACTACTTGCTATTTGTGGATGACACTATTTGGCCCACTTGAAAACCCACAGACGAAATCCTAGGGCAATACAGATTGATTGTGGGAAAGAATTCATAAATGAGAAGTTGGAGTGTTGGTGTAAGGAACATGGTATGGACATTCACTATACTGCACCATATTCACCTTCACAGAATGGCATGGCTGAACAGATGAACTGAATGCTTGTCGAACTGTCACAAGCAATGATTATTGCCAATGAACTGCCCGAATTTCTCTGGGAGTACGCAGTGATGCACGACACTTATCTCCGAAATCGATCATACACCAAACATCTGCCGAACTCAACACCTTATGAAGGATGGTACAATACGAAACCAAATGTTTCCCATCTACGAGAATTCAGAGCACCTGTTTGGGTCTTACTACAAGGACAAAAAATAGATCGAAAAATGCAACCAAAATCAAAACATCACATTTATGTCGGCTATGATGATGGTGCTGATGCCATCAAATATTATAACATGGAAACACACAAGGTACTTACCTCTCACAACTTCCATAATATTAACCCTCCAGAAGTTCCCACACCTCCCGAGGACATCGGTCTTACACCGGATTCGCCGAGTGAGGGGGAGCCTGCAGGTAGCACACTGCCAAATTTGGGTGTAACAGTTTCTGATGATTTAACTCGGAACCTTGAGCCCAATAGAAAGCATAAGCAGAATGAGACTGAGGGGGACATGGATATCAATGAACTGCAGAGAACACGTGGAGTTCGTATCGACTACAAAAACCTTCACAATCTTTTCCAGATGAGGAAGATGAGAATAATTCCCTGACAATGGAAGAAGTTTACGCAATTATAGCCAGAGACAAACTAACAAGCCTTAAGGACACCAAGAATTCCCCTGACTGGCCTGAATGGGAAATTACCATACAAAACGAGCTAGATCTATTGAAAGAGAAGGGAACTTGGGAACTTGTTGAGAAACCACCAGATGCAATCCCAATTGCAAACAAATGGGTCTTCATCAAAAAGTGTGATAAAGAAGGACAAGTAATTCGGTACAGAGCAAGACTCATGGCTAAAGGATGCACTCAACACCCCAGTTACGATTATATGGAAACATTTTCGCCAGTAGTCAGAATGGACACACTGTGTGCAATCCTAGCCTTAGTACCAATGAAAAACCTAAAACTCCAACAAATGGACGTCAAAGGCGCGTATCTGAATGGCACCTTGCATGAAACTATTTATATGTGACAACCTGAAGGATGTGGAGATGGAACGGGCCGAGTCTGTAAGCTGGTCAAACCATTATATGGATTAAAACAAGCTGGATGCAAATGGAACAATGAACTTGATGGTAAACTCAAGAATCACAACTACCAACACTTAATATCGGCTCCATGCGCTTATATTTGACATGACGGCAGCAACTTTGAAATCCTAACCATCTGGGTGGACTAGGGCCTACCGTGGATATCCATATGTAATTTATGGATATGGGATTTGTGGGCTTGTTATTAATGGTTAGGCTAAGGCACCTTGCACTGAGGTGAACATACCATCCATTCATGTGTACATAAAGCCATTAAGCCTAAGGTTTACATTTACAGTGTGTAGGTCAAAATGGATGCTGTGGATGGCCATTTTTCAGAATAATGGTCATCCACACATCCATTTCAATATCCAGCTTGCATGTCTCATGTAAACTGTCCTAGATTTCACCCAGACATACATAGGTATCATATGAAACATGTGACAATACAGCTAGATGCAAAAAGAAAAATTGAGCTCATGGCACATGATTTAGAACGGAGTGTCAATTATCTGTGGATGACCCACAGTAGGCCCTAGAGTGGACGACTCATTACTATTCACTTCATCTGACAAAATGATGGATCATATGAAGAATGTGCTCCACTCAGAATGGGAAGTCACCGACCTTGGAGAACCGCATAAAATTGTCAGCATTGAAGTAACATGCACCAACAACTCAATTACTATTTCTCAACAAAAATATATTGAGAACGTTCTCTGTAAGGAAGAAATGCTCAATGCAAACCCTGTCACTATCCCTATGGATCCCAATATCAAGCTCATACCAAACCCCGATCACAACGAATTAAATCGTAGCAATTCATTTGCTAAATTACTGGGGTGTCTACAGTTTATATCAAACTCTACGAGACCGGACATCAGCTTTGCAGTAAATAAACTGGCTGCCTACACCACTAACCCAGGCCTACAACACCACGGTGCAATAAAGCAGATACTCAGGTACCTAGTGGGTACGAAAAACCTAGGGATAACTTATCAAAAATCCCAAGATGAAACTGAACCCAACAACCTCTTCCATGGTTATGCAGATGCCTCATTTGCGAATGCCGATGACCACAAATCCACTACTGGATATGTCTTCCTAGCTACAGGGGGAGCCATCATGTGGAAATCAAAGAAGCAAACCATGATCGCACTTTCCTCCATGGAAGCAGAATACGTTGCGTTATCAGAAGCTGGCCATGAGGCAACATGGCTTCAAAATTTGTATGGTGAACTCGGATTCACTCAGAATTTTCCAATGGAAATTAAAGGCGACAATGATGGGTCCATAGTTTTTACCCATAATCCTCAATTTCATCAGCGATCAAAACACATTGCATTGTGCCATCACTGGGTCCGAGATTTAGTAACCAACAAAATCCTGAATATTCAAAACTGTTGCAACCCTGAACAAACAGTGGATGTATTAACCAAGGCACTACTGAGGCCTAAATTTACATGACATGGGGCAGAGATGGGGGTTTAGCCACAACAATAACTCAGAAGCTTTCCTCAAGTGTGAGTCGGTTTTTACCCACAGGGTTTTCCACCACACAGAGGTTTTGATGCACCTGAATGACAATTTCTTAACTCTCTCATAGACTTAACCATTCCACAACTCAAACCATGCTTGGCTTGAAGGGGAGTGTTGGGATCAGGCCAATCCAAGCCCGGTCCGAGTATTATTACCAAGGCCTATCTATAGTATGTAACATATGTAGGCCGTACTATAGGAGAATGATAGACATCCAACTCTGTGCTTCACCATCACTATCTCAGTCTCAAGAACACTCTCATCTCGTCCATATCTCAACACTTTTCCTTGTTGATAACCTCTTGAGTTGTGAGATACCACTGTAGGTAGAGTTCTGCAAGTGTCTCAAGGAAGATCTCACTTTGGGACATCAGGAAAGGCCCATCAAGATAATCAGAGGAGGAGGAAGAGTAGAAGGAGGAAGGTGTTGCAGAGCTTGAAGTGGTAGAGGTAGACATGGAAGATGAGGAGTGTGTGGAGGAGGAGGAGGACAGGCCTGACAAACAGCTGTCTGAGTCATAACTGTTGAGAATGTGTTATGCCTCGTTGATACGATCAATTATCGTATGTAGATAGCC
>QMFE01004662.1:0-11847 GCA_003314665.1 Tricholoma sp. MG77
ATGTCATCCCCGACCGCATCTATGGCTGCTTGACTGGTCATTGCCTCTTTCAAGGCGTTTCGAATGCACTCTGGCTGAATTATGTGGAAAAGGAATGCAGGAATATCCATAGCTAAAGCTTCACACAATAAGCAGATTTGTTCTGGATAACTAATCACATCTTACCTTTCTTCTCGAGTGGAATGGGTATGGGTGGCAGAGTAAACATCCATTGCCATGCTTTATACTAGTGGGTTTGCATCCATCAAACCTTCCGAAGTGGTCTGCAATTTACATGCATTGTACCTTGATTGTACCCAAATGTTATGCGTATCTTGATGTCATCGTGTTCCAATGCTGCAATGCCAATTGGATATGGTCACTTTACCTCTAATTCTGAGTCAGTAGTCAAGAATGTGTTTTAGTTCAAGACACTTTGATGACAGATCATTATGTGTTTTAGTTCAAGACACTTTGATGACAGATCATTCGCCTGTGGTCTTTATTTCTTTCAAGGCGGAGCTGGCTAAATTAAGCATTCTATCAAACACCGAAACACCAAAATATATTTAAGAAGCAATGCCAAGATCTTGCCTATCTGTTCCGCATAGCTATGAACTGTCTACTGAACACAAAATATCAAAACCCTCTCTGCCTGGACGATCATAGTTGTTGAGTTTTTCGATCTGAATCCAGGGAAATCTACGGCTGAGCTTATACATCTCCTCCTTGTAACATGCACAAACACCATCTACAAGGATATATGGAAAACCAGCTGGTACCTCCACACCCTCACTGTCGTCCAATGCAGACCCTCTATCATCATCGTTATCAGGGCGTCTACAAGTAGACCAATGCATCTGCTTGTTGCACCACAGTGGGAAGATGATGTGCAGTCACTGGAGGGAGGGAAGTTTTATGTAATGAATGAAATCTGCAATGCCTGATTCCAGCACCAGTGTAAGCGTCCGAAGTGACGGCAAATTGATCCACTGCCCATGAGAATGCATAGGTTCCATGCCATGTGCAGCAATGACAGCCTCCTCGAGCAGAGATAAATTTGCGAGGCACTTCTCATCAATCTGTGCAAGTCCCAAACCGTGTTGAAACACTGTCTGTCTGAAACTTGGGATGGGTGAATGCAACGGCATCATAATGGTGAGTTGTTTTAGGCTAGATGTGAATGTGCTTCCAATGAAATTGATACAGCCTGTGTTTGACAAGAGAAATTCTGTGATTTGAAGCTTTGGGGTAAGAAGCTTGACCTTTGGAGGCGATCACGAAAGATAGATACCGACTGCACGAATGGAAATGTAACGTTCCCGGCAATCAATGTGAAGTGACTAAATAACTTGTCCTTGCCATACAGTGCTTCCGACAAGTTAGTCCCTTCCGCAAGCATAAACCCTATGTCAGAGAAGTCAATGCGCAGCGAGTTCAACGACCATGGGTTCACCACATACTGTGCACAAGGGCTGTTGCTGTTCAACAAAAGGTGATCAAGGTTCGGATAGTTAATGATGAACACCGTGAGATGTGTCGGCCCATGGACATTATAGTCGGATAGTTTCAAGTAAAGGCAAGTGAGGTTGGGAAGGTCTAATGGGAAGCAGTTTTCGGAATGATAGCCTGGCACAAGCTGGATATGGAGGACGTCTAATGCACATAGTACTCAATCCTTCTCCAGTGGCGTAAAAACAGCATGTACTGCCTTGCAGCTATATTGGGCAAGGGCGTAGAAGGAAATACTAAGTGAGATTTTGAACGACATGGGTGCGAGCAAGCCATCTATCAATATAGACCACTTTTCCAAGCATCATAGTGTGGAGCTGTGCATTTCAAACCTTGTGTCAAATGATAGTGCAAATGTTTGGAAGGGATTTGAGCACAGAAGAAGGATATCGCGAAACATCATACAGGTTATGTGGAGCATGAGCCACTGCTTTTTCACTGGGGAATTGAGAGTGCTGATGTTGTCAGGCAGGGTCGCAACACTAAGCTCCAGGATCTGCTGTACAAGCTCACAGCATAAGTCCTTTCCGTTCATGAGCATTTCATCTGGCACATCAGGGAAGGGGTACGTCCTTTGCAACTTCAATCAAAACTGAGCATGTTAAATCCATGTATGGAGCAGGACGACAGGTGTTCCCCTTCATTCTGCTTATCAAAAGTAGATGCTTCCAGGCAGCTTACCTTTATCTTTTGCTTCATGGGCAGTTCTCACTGTACTTTGATCAGAGAAGCTCTAATGCAGATGTCCCTTGGAACATCAGCATCACCATGGTGATTCTGGGCTTCTTTGAATGTGAGGGTCCAAAGCGATTGATGCAATACAAAGCACCGTGGATGCAACACTTGATATCCCCAAGAAACAAATTTGTATTTAGAAAAGTTGAATGTAAATCTAGGCAGAATATATTATGACGAATAAACATTCTTTTAGACAAAGAAACAGAAATGCGAAGAGTTATCAACAACCCCTTGCTACCAACTTGCTACTGCTAAACTCTGCTGTGGGTAGGTAGGGATTGTAAATATTTTAACATGGAAAGGCTGTCTGGTAAATACTGGTAGAATTGAAGCCGTCTTTGTCAGGGCATAAATGATCGATGCATTTTTGAACAACACCTGGAAACCTTGTGGCCAACTTTCTTTTTCCTCCTCGTAACATTCCAGTATCAAGTCCCTGGCATTTTGGACATGGAAATCTTCACTCTCATCATCGGTGATGTCTGTGTCTGACTCTCCTGAACTGTTGTTGACTCAATCCCTTTCTTCATCGGCAATGTCTTCTGCACCCTGTAAAATGTTGTGCATGGAGATATAGTTGAGAACCCATCCAGGAGAAACAAGATAAATGTGTTGAATTTCAGGTAGCTGTAAATGGGTGATAAAGTCCGCAATTCCTGGTTCCAGGTGAAGTGTCAGCCTTTTCAGTGCTGGCCAACAAACATGTGGTGTGTTTGGGCCAACTGAGTCCAACATGTGCACACTGACAACCGCCTCTTCAAGCATCAGATAGTTCATCAGAAAATCACAGAATGTCCAGGTTACTCTATGCCGGTGACCCAGATAGATGTCTGCTCTCTCTACAATGGGAAGTCCACATGATGGTGTTAAAAGTAGCAGTCGTTTGAGGCAGGATCTGAAGGTGCTTTGATTGAAGTTGATACACCTCGAGTCACTGAGTAGAAGTTGGGCATGTTCCAACTGAGGGGCAAGTATTTGTATACTGGGAAGCGAAGGATTGACAGAATGATGCTCGGAGACACGAAGGAGAATGGTGACAAGATTTGGGAGGGTGAGTGGTCATAGTCCTGTCAGATGACTTGATTTAGCTGCTAGCTTGAGATGTGTGAGGGATAACAATATGGTGTTGAAGTCTGCGAAGAGTGCGTTGCTGCCACATAACATCCTGTCTGTCGCTATCTGTCACCAAGTTGAGATTGGTATCTTCGAAACATTCAATTCCAGCTTTTTCAATGCTAGTGAGTCTGCAAAATGAAGGGTGTGAATGGCATTAATGTTGAGCTGCAGAGACTTTAGCCTCGGAGCTGTGATGGTAAATCTGTCAGTGGACGAGGTGAATCGCCTGCGTATCAACCACATCTCCATCGTCATCCATAAGACTTTAAGATTGGGGAAAGGAGGGCATTGGGAGTGACAAATATGTGGAGATGCAAAATCCACCCGCATGTGGTTTAGCACATTGGAGATGCCCTTCTTCTGCAACGAACTGAATATAGATGTAATTGCCTCTGCATTGAAGGCAGCCTGAATGTCTCCTGATACATGTATACCGTGACTTGGAGATATGGTTGGTGCATTTAGTGATATCATCAAGCTGCGGAAAATGTTCCCCCAATTTTCCAACCATTTCATAGTTCTATTGAATGTGGTGACTTGTTCTCCTGGGATCTGGCTAAACCAGATTGTAAACTCCTCGAACCGAAGAATTGACTGAAAGAGGTGACAGGTGTGATAGAGTGCGAGCCAGTGGAGGTGACAGGTTGAATGAAGTACATTCAGATGATATGGCAAGTCTATGAGGCTGTTACATTCCATTCCATTCCTCAGACTTAATCCATTCCACAGACTCCGACTTACTTCCCGATTCTATATTTAGTTTTACTTACTTCGTCATTCTGTTTATCCTCACGTATTTTTGTTTGTCATTTCATACTTCACATCTACTACGAGTATTTACCTCAGGCCCCAATCGGATACCCGATGCCCGCACCTAACTAGTATATAAACGTAGTTACCTTCGCTTGTAAACTCCAGTTCGAATATTGATTAGTTCAATCTCTTCCTATCTTGTTTCGTTCTCTCTTGTCTTGGACTTCCTCTTGGTCCCCGACTTGATTCCTGTTCACTACGAAATCTGGAACACCAGCAACAAGTGAAGGGCGCAACTTCTTACAAGTTGAAGCCAAGTTCCTTCTGTTCCCCTACATTCGGTATTACGCTCGGTCCCCACTTGGACTTCCGTTAGGATCAGTATTTAACAGTATATTCGAACTCTCACTTCATTGTTGCTTATTTCATGTCCCAAACCCAAGCTAGGACACGTCAATGGACAACTCAGAATTCCCACCGCACAGCAACTCAAGGAATATCGGCTGTTCGAAGATCAGTCCTTAGCCCTCCTTGACTTTCCTCTACATTTGGCCAATCATCACGACCTTTTAATATCTTTCAACAAATTGGTTCCAGTGCACCATCTATTAGTGCGAACTTAATGTCTCCAAGAGATAATATGTCTACTCCAGGTCAACCCCGTACCCCTACTCCTTTAGAATATATCGACAATCCTTTAGACCAAGACCAACCAGAAGGTAATCCAGGTGACGATTTCGGTGACCTGCCGGACCCCGGCGAAGATCCCAATCCTGGTGACCCCGATGATAATGACCCAGACCCTAATGACCCCCACAATCCTCCACCAATCAACAATCACCCTGAAGGTGACAGATTCATCGAAGCCATCATGCAGCTTTCGGGCAGTCTCAGAGATCTCTGACGAGACCCTGCCCCAAAGTCCGAGAAAATCAAGGTTAGAGAGCCTGATACATTTGATGGTTCTAACCCTAGGAAACTCCGCGACTTCCTTGTTTCTTGTAATCTTCATTTTAGGGATCATCCTCAGGTCTTTGCTTCCAATGAGAAAAGGATTTTGTTCATCCTTTCTTATCTCAAAGGCTCAGCACTTAGTTGGTTTGAACCAGGGCTCAATGACCCGACAAACTCTGCACATTGGATGTGGAATTATCAAGCCTTCCTCAGCGAGCTTGAAGATAACTTTAGTCCACACAATCCAGTCGGAGATGCCGAGAAGTCCCTTCATGAACTCATTATGAAGAAAACCGCTCACATCATGAAGTACAACGTAGATTTCTGGGAGCTCACTTCTAGAGTCAGTTGGAATGAAGCAGCTCTTCGTGATCGGTATTTCCGCGGACTTCCACTTTGCCTCTGCACTGAAATACTTCGTGGTGGTAAACCCAATACTCTTGCAGCCTTACGACTTAAAGCCCAAGATGCTGATAACATCTATTGGATGCAGGAAGAAGAAACTCGTTTAGAATCCAAAAACTCGGGCAACAACGGAAACCCGGGCAAGAAGGACTCGAACAAGAATTCCAATTCCCATTCCTCTTCCAAACCCCCTTCCAACAATAATACCAACAACTCCGCATCGACATCATCCAAACCCTTTTCCAAAGGTTCGTCGAAAGACAAGCCTAAGAACTCTATCTCCGACAAGTTAGGCAAGAACGGCAAACTAACCGGAGATGAGCGCGAATGCCGCATGAAAGAAGGACTCTGACTTTATTGCGGTGAGAAAGGACATGTTGCTCAAGATTGCCCCAAATCAGCAGCAGCTAAAGCACGATCGGCGAAAGTTTCGGCGCCCGAGTCAAAGCCCGACCCCGTGGATTCAAAAAATAGTCTGCAATCCTCAAGGAAATGCTATACAGTTTGAGGATTGCGTTGATCTTACCCACATAGCTAAATTTGTCTGACTCAACGCGTCCGCTCTTTCCAATCCCGATTCCCTTTTCATCACCCTATCCCTTTTCACATATTCCCTTTCCACCCGAACTCTTATCGACTCAGGATCTTCCCATTGTTTTATAGACACGTTATTTGTTTCAGATAATAACATTCCAACTACTTCGATAACCCCAATCGGACTCCGCTTATTTGATGGAACTTGCAACTCTATCATTACCCAAATAGTGGAACTCCCGGTTACTTTTGCCTCTGGTGAAATGTTCAATCTGACATTTTATGTAACCCCGCTAGACTCTTCCTGTTCCTCCGTTCTTGGATACAATTGGCTGAAACAATACAATCTGTTGATTGACTGGTTCTCTGGCCTTATCTCTTTCCGTTCTGATGATCATAGAGGTTTAGCACCGTCGACGCAATACTTGCAAACCCCTCCTGTGAACACACCGTTGGACCCCATTCCCGACCCTATTCCCGAAATTCCCAATCCCATTTCCGACATTCCCAATCCAATTCCCAATCCCATTCCCAAGTCAACACCTCATATATCTTTGATTAATGCCCATGCCTATATGCGCGCTAGTAAACTTCCTGGATCAGTTTCTTTCCAACTCCAGATATTCCCTGGAGGTGCCATTGGTAAAGCCACTTTGGTGGACCTGACGGACTTATCTTCAATTCCCGAGGACTATCATGAGTTTGCTGATGTTTTCAGCAAAGGGAAAGCTGATACGCTTCCTCCCCACCGTCCTTATGACCTCAAAATCGAAATTGACAGCACTCCTCCTCCCTCCCGCATGTATTCCCTATCCCAATCAGAACTAGAAACCCTCCATTCCTTTATTGACGAACACGTCAACCTTGGTTTCATTTAACCCTCGAAATCTCCGCACAGCGCTCCTATCCTTTTTGTCAAAAAGAAGGATGGAAGTCTACGACTTTGTGTCGATTATTGCGGCCTCAATCGAATCAGCAAGAAGGACTGTTATCCTTTACCCTTATTATCGGACCTCCTAGATGCCCCAAAGAAAGCCCGCATATTCACGAAATTTGACCTTCGCCATGCTTATCACCTCGTTCGGATTGCCGACGGTGAAGAGTGGAAGACTACATTCCGCACTCGCTACGGCTTGTTTGAATGGCTTGTTATGCCTTTCGGACTTACGAACGCTCCCGCCGCTTTTCAGCAATTCATGAATGATATCTTCAGTGACCTCCTCGACGTTTGTGTTATTGTCTATCTCGATGACATTCTAATCTATTCAGAAGACATGACCCAGCACAAAGCGCATGTCAAGGAAGTGTTGAGAAGACTTCGCAAAAATGGACTTTACGCGGCTGCCCCGAAATGTGAATTCCACAAAGACAGCGTTGAGTATCTCGGATTTATCATCTCTTCCGATGGACTCCGCATGGCTCAGGACAAAGTTCAAGTCATTTTGGACTGGCCAGAACCCCGTAAAGTTAAGGATGTTCAATCTTTTTTAGGGTTTTGCAATTTTTATAGGCGGTTCATTCACAGCTATTCCGACATTATTATTCCTCTCACTCGCCTTACATGCAAACACATCTCATGGAAATTCGACGATCTTTGCCGCGCTGCCTTTGAGCTCCTGAAAGAGCAGTTCACTCACGCTCCTGTTCTTACTAAATGGATTCCTGATGCAGATATGATTGTGGAAACCAACGCTTCTGACTATGCGCTCGCCACGATCATTTCCTCTCGGACTTCCGATAGCGAAATGCACCCTATTGCTTTTCATTCCTGCTCCTTCAATTCCGCTGAACTCAACTACGACACTCACGACAAAGAACTACTAGCTATTTACGAGGCTTTCAAACACTGGTGACAGTACCTCGAAGGTAGCGGTACTCCGATTGATGTTGTCACTGACCACAAAAATCTGGAATATTTTGCTACTACCAAGATTCTTTCTCATCACCAAGCCCGTTGGTCAGAGTATCTTTCACAGTTCAATATGGTCATTTGTTTCCGCCCAGGGAAATTAGGAGCTAAACCCAATGCACTCACTAGACGTTGGGACGTCTACCGCAAAGGGGGAAATAGCGACTTCATCCTCGCAAACCTGAGCAATCTCCGACCTGTATTCACTCAAGAACAACTTTCTGCCTCACTTCGCACCACTTACTTCTCAACTCCGATTATCCATTCCGTCATCATTATGGACATTGAGAAACTTCACAACAACATTCACTTATCCTTACCCCTTGACCCCACTTCCACAGCACAACTCCCGACTCCTACCAATTCTAAATGGACTCTCGACGAAAGTGGTCTACTTCGTCAGAATGATCGGATTTTCATACCAGATACCGTGGACCTCCGACTCAAAGTCCTTCAGAATAAACATGATCATATCCTCGCAGGTCATGTCGGACAAAACAAAACGCTTGAAGCAGTACGTCGCAATTATGTATGGCCTAACCTCCGCACCTTTGTCCAGGAGTTCTGCAACTCATGTACCACTTGCAAACGGTCCAAATCCCCGCGTCATAAACCTTACGGACTTTTGAAGCAACTTCCGGTACCCGAGCGGCCTTGGAACTCCATTTCCATGGACTTTATCGAGCATCTCCCCAACTCTTCAGGTCATACCGCACTCCTCGTAGTCGTTGATTGACTTTCTAAACAAGGTATCTTCATTCCTACCACGGACAATATCACGGCACCCGAACTCGCCAAACTCTTCATTATCCACGTCTTCAGTAAACACGGAGTTCCCGCGCATGTTACTTGTGATCGGGGTTCCGAGTTCACTTCACACCTTTTCCGCTCACTAGGAATTGCCTTGAATATGAAGATTCACTTCACTTCAGGTTATCACCCGGAAGGCGATGGTCAGACCGAACGTCTTAATCAAATGTTGGAACAGTATCTTCGCATTTTCTGCAACTACCAACAAGACAACTGGTCGGAACTCCTTCCCCTCGCCAAATTCACCTACAACAACTCTCCCAGCGCTACCACCGGTGTGACACCCTTCTTTGCCAACAAAGGTTATCACCCCAACATTACAGTTTTCCCAGAATGCAAGTTAGCTTCTGTCAAAGCCCGTGAATTCATTATCGACCTCGAAGAGCTCCACGCTGAATTATGCAATCAGATGGCTAAAGCTCAAGCTCGTTATCAAGGTCCTGCGGATCGCCGACAGGAACCCGCTCCAGACTTCCAAGTTGGACAACAAGTATATGTTAGCACAGAACACATTCACACCACTCGACCCTCCAAGAAACTATCAGAAAAATATTTAGGACCTTACGACATCATAGCCTGTCCCGGTACTCACTCGTTTACCTTGTGGCTTCCCGATCATCTCCGTGCTATTCACCCAGTTTTCCATGTCTCTCAACTAGAAACTTCGGTGCCGAACACAATCCCGAACTGTACCCAACCACCCCCGCCTCCCGTTGAAATCGACAAAGAACTCGAGTATGAGATCGCCGAAATCCTCGACTCGAAGATCGACAATCGGCGTAGGTGTAAACTTCTTTACTTTGTTCGTTGGACAGGTTACAAAGGCACTGATAAAGAAAACTCATGGTTACCAGCCATTGAACTTGATCACGTGCAAGAACTCGTATCGGACTTCCACTCCCGTTACCCTAACAAACCCGGTCCTCTTCCGTCATGATTCATTTGTTCACTCTCATTTAACTTGAACAATTCATTGATAAAGAAATTTTAGTCTACGATCGGACTCCCGATCGGTACTCCGATTCACTACTCTAATTGTTCTACTTCCTTATCCCCTTCTCCTCCTTCCACTTCCTTATCGACTTCTACAACTTCCAATTCCACCTCCTCCTTTCCTAGCACCTCCTTCAAAAACTCCCGGTACAGGCTTGTCTCCTGCTTCAACTCAGTCAACTCCTTTTCCATTTCTTCTTCATCCCATTCCTCTGCCCAATCTGCATAATCTTCAACATCCCGAACGGGATCCTGACCCCACAATATCGCCTCCTCTATAGCCCCCAGCTTACCCTCCACATTCACCCCCAACACCCTTACCTCCGCCGCCATCAACTTCTGTCCCTCCACTAACTCCCTCAACAATTCCTTAACCTCCCCCAAGTCCGCATTAGCGGCACCCGACGACTCCCCACCAGCCACATCCCCATTCTCCCAAACCGCCGCCACACACTTCTGCTTTGACTTGCCGCATGCAAGGCAAGATTTTGCATGTCCATCTTGGACCCACGCACACTCCCACTCGTTATTGAAACACCTACAAATCATCAATAAGATCTATAACCACCTAAAAACCAGACACATACCTATTGCAGGGGACTGCTGCAATCTCCATTTCTTCGGGTCCCGCTGCCACCTCCGTTGTCTTCGTGCGTTTCTGTGGTTTAGGGCGCTCCACGGCCACCGACTCGGCTTCTGCCTCCACCTCCACAGCCTTTCTTTTTTCGGCCTTTCTTGCGGCCTTCTTCGCAGCTTTTTCCGCTGCCAATCACGCTGCCTCCTCAGCCTCTCACGCCGCTTTCTCCTCGGCCTCCTTCTTCTCTCGTTCCTTCTCCAGACGATCCACCTCTGCCATTTCGGCCAAGAGCGCGGCCTTCTTACGGACAAGTTCGTCGCGTGCGGTATTCAACATCGTGGTTTCAAGTCAACAAGAAAATTTCAATTTCCGAATTTAGACTTCAACACTCACGTGCCTTGTAGGCTCAGCACTAAGGGGGAAATACTGTTATGTTCCGTTCCGTTCCTCGGACTTAATCCATTCCACGGACTCCGACTTACTTCCCGATTCTATATTTAGTTTTACTTACTTCGTCATTCTGTTTATCCTCACGTATTTTTGTTTGTCATTTCATACTTCACATCTACTACGAGTATTTACCTCGGGCCCCAATCGGATACCCGATGCCCGCACCTAACTAGTATATAAACGTAGTTACCTTCGCTTGTAAACTCCAGTTCAAATATTGATTAGTTCAATCTCTTCCTATCTTGTTTCGTTCTCTCTTGTCTTGGACTTCCTCTCGGTCCCCGACTTGATTCCTGTTCACTACGAAATCTGGAACACCGGCAACAAGTGAAGGGTGCAACTTCTTACAAGTTGAAGCCAAGTTCCTTCTGTTCCCCTACGTTCGGTATTATCCTTGGTCCCTGCTCGGACTTCCATTAGGATCAGTATTTAACAGAGGCTTAGGTAAAGTATTTCTTCAACTAACTCGTAGCAGAGGCCCCTGCAGGGTGGAGTTTGAGGATTGCACATAGGCATAGGTAGGTCGTACATCACTAGGAATTAGAATTGCAAACAACTGTGGCAGCTGTCGTACTGGGGCCCATGGATGATGTCGACTTAGATGTTCCATCAACGCATTGTAGTGCCACGCATGGGGATCCAAAAGCCTTGGATGCTAAACAATTTATATATCTTCAGAACTATCTTGGCCTTTGTTAATGTGATTCCATGTGAGGAGGAGTGTTGAGATTACACCATGAGTGATTGCTTTGATGTGTACACTATATTTAGCATTTCCCTTTGATGTGCATATATGGTCCATCACATAGTTCCCTTTCTCTCTTTACTCTCTTTGTTACACACTATACATATATATATGGATGATAGTTATACTACCACCTCAGTCACTTGTACAGAGACTGAGGTGAGCTTCATTTATATCATTTAGTTATAGATCAATACTTACTGTACTCATAGACAGAT
The DNA here is from genome assembly GCA_003314665.1 of Tricholoma sp. MG77. Lineage (NCBI taxonomy): Eukaryota > Fungi > Basidiomycota > Agaricomycetes > Agaricales > Tricholomataceae > Tricholoma > Tricholoma sp. MG77. Next base: position 11,694 of record QMFE01004662.1, read on the forward strand.
CCTATTTGTACTAGGTACAGTAAACATGAATAGAGTCACTTGTACAGAGACTGAGACAGATCCTATTTGTACTAGGATTACCTTCTTACAAGGGGAGCTAGGGTGGATGAGATATGGTGGGGCAGATAAGATGGGGCAGATAAGATGGGGCAGA
>QMFE01004668.1:0-12340 GCA_003314665.1 Tricholoma sp. MG77
ATTGACCCTGTTGAACTCGGTAATAAATTCCAACCTCTCCAGCATAGTTTATCATGACACTCACAAACCATGGCAAACCTCAGGGGATAGAAGAGAAGTGGCACCGCCTGTACTATCAAATTAAGTGGATGTGTTTGGTCCCGCATTGCAACGGGCTCGAAATCTTTGATGTGTGAACAATCATCACAAGCCTCTAGTGAATCGCTATCAAACACTGTCGCAGTAGGTGTCAAATCCACCTGTTCTTCAATCAGAGTTGCGATTTCTTTGATCGTGCTGCGATTGAAAAGTGTCGTAATTGCAATACTAGCCCCGCTTTGTTTTCGAATGTGATACGAAAGTTGTCCAAGCAGCAAAGAGTTACCGCCCATTAGAAAGAAGTCCGAATCGCGGCTAAACCTTTTAGTACCGCCCGAGAGAAGACTTGCGAAAATTTCGCATACAAGAAGCTCTAGTTCACTCATAACCAAAGCATGTGTATTTGAGACTTGATTCTCGAGGGCTTCGAAGTCAAGCTGTCCTTCGTGTCTAACCAAGGGGACACCTTTGAGGATGTGAAGGGTGTCTGGGATGCAATAACCTGGGAGAACCCGAGAGATGGCTATCTTCACATCTTCGGGCTCAAGTTGAGAATCCGGACTGACGGATAAGAAGCCTTCAATGGTTTCGTCGTGGGCAAAGCGAAGACCAGAGTCTTGAATCGACGGAACACTTCTCAAAACATGATCAATGTCACGGAGATCGATAGAAACTTTTGAGCAGGTGATCGGGCCTGCTGGGGACCCAAACATGGTCGCTTCGAAATGCCGCGACAGAAATGGTGTCGTGTCTGACAGACGGTCGATAGCTAATCGAGATGCCAGATTGATGCGCTGCAGCTTGCCAACGCTACAAGCACAAATTAGCACCACTATCCTCAGCTGGAGATCCTACAGAGAACAAATAGATGAGGTGAGAGTCTCTAGAGAGCGACAACAGCCGAGCGCTAACCTTTGATGTCGAAATTTGCCTTGATGAACTCTACAAGAGATTTCCTCCATTGAATGGCCTCTGCGTCTTCCACGACATCCCTTATAACAATGCATCCCCTACATTTAATCTTCTTGATGGCTTGCTTGCTGAGCTTGTTCAGGTCCACGAAGTTGACTTGAGGAATGTACTAAAATCACCACCAATACAATCGGAATAAATCACGGTTAAATGAACGACCTTACGTCAGGGCCAGCCTTTGCGATGTCGTCTTAAGCTGTTCCAGGATACCATTCCATGCTTCAGTTGAACTTTCTGTGAAATCGGGGTAAGTCGATGTGATCTCTTTCTTCAGTTCAAGAAAGCGAGATCTTACTCAACAAAAGGGATCCTTAGTCTGCAGGTCGCGAACAGAAACCTGTAACCAGCCTCGGTGGGAACACTCAGGACATACTTTGGCCTGTTGGTAAACAAATGTCATCGGGTTCATTGTATATTAGACTGAGACACTTACTTCTCGAGAAGAGATCTTTCTGCGAAAAATGGTCGCTGCAGTAAGGTAGTGGCTGGAAAGTGCATCAAAATGTGCTCCTGATGTGAGTGATAGATTTAAAAAACATACCTGTAACATGGATCACAGGCAACAAGCAAATTTTTGCGATCGAACAACCTGAACGTAACTTGTTGATGGCCTTTGAAAGATTAGGCAGATATAAGGCTTACACTTTGGTCAACTCCGGCACTGAGTTTTTCTGGAAAGCGCAAGAAGTCAAGCTGTAAAATGGCGCATAGCTTGGCATGGGGAAATGCAGCTACCTGCAAGGTTAATAAAAAGTTCTCCATTATACAATGAAACGTACACGTAAAAACGGTACGAGATTCATTCCCAGTTTACGTAAATCACTGGAAGAACGCCATGCAAGTTGACTGATTTACATGCTTACAGGAACAACAAACCCATTCAACTGTCCGAAAAATCGCAAGCTGGTGCTCACGCCACACATGACTCGGTTAACTGCAAGCCCCAAAAGTGTTGATATGATTGACATTAAGCAACAAGCAACCGCGTATCTCGTTCAAATTTTCAAAAGACAGACTTGGGTTCTTTGACATGTTTACACTGATACCATAACTATATGATCTGAGCAACAAGTTTCAACATGAGTATGAAAATACTCACAGCGCCTCGTTATCAATACAGACAGTAAGATCTCCGTTATCAACTAGTTGATGGGTAGAAAGCATAGCATTATAGGGCTAAAAAGGTAACTGAGATAAGACACTCCATGTCACATCACTCCGCTCACCTCTATGACTGTTTCTAATACCTATAGAAAGTTATATAGTTAGTATGCATTTTGGAGCTTTGTACTGTGTCATTCACAAGTTATACCCATCTGGAGGTTTGAGTGCGTGCTTTGACAAAGTTCAGGTTTGGCCCAGTTGCCTGTGTAGATCTTGTCCTAGAGGCAGCGGGTGATGTCCATTCACAATATTGCTGCTGGAACCTCGACCCACCGGCTTGTTCCTGTGATTTTGCATCTCTCTTCCCCTGCTACAAAGTCATCTGAGAAGGATCCAGACCCGTGTCCACCGTCGATGCCATCAACTGGTGATCTTGTGCATGTTGACTGGGTGATCATCCTCCTTACTCTCCGTCCTCTCGTGTTATCTGGCATATACGTAAAGAGCGCGAAAAAGAATAAATAGAGAAAAGAACGAATCAGATAACTTCATGCGGAAAGAATGAGCGGATGGGAGAGCGAGATACTGGCGTTGATGAGAGCGAAAGATAAGCAACGAGAGCAGTCACATGATCACAACGCGTTCGTGACTGCCATAATTCTAGTTTCTAACTACCTCCACGCAGTAGATAGGGAGATTGCAGCTGTATGTTTTTTTTTTTCAAATATGGCTATGGAGACGCGTATCCTTCATCCCGTCTCCAGTCATCATCATCATTTATTCCTTCTCCATCTTCTGGGCCGAAGTCTGGATCATCGCCATCTGAATCCAGACTATCCAAATCTTCTTCGCTGAAAGAGCTGCTGTTCTCCCCACCAGATAGGTCTTCAATATCGCCCTCTCCTTCTGTACAAGGGTGTATATCTTGTTGTGCCCACTGCTCGAGCTGTTGCATTTGCAGGTGGTCATCAGCTACTGTATTCTCGTTATATTCATGGTTACGAGTGTCAATGTCCATAGCATCATTATCTGGTGATTGTAATTTGGAGAGTTGAGAAGTTGAATGGCCAATACCTCCACCGAGATATCTCATGAACATATCTCTATCGACCCAACTGGAATCACCTTGTTCAGCCGCTTCTTCAAGGAAGGAACAAAACTTACATGATGACGTAGTAATTGAGCCAATCATCTGTTTCATCAGGTGCTCGAGCAGCTGTGGGTAAAACAGTATGCAAGAGGGACTGAGTTCGACCAGCTGTGAAGGCAGGAACCAGGTGGCAGCCGCGCACCACCAGTGATGGGTCCAGAAAACCGAAGGCATTGTCATCTGTATCGGGCATGAAACCAATTTTGGGCAGTCGTGCTGCATGTGTTCCTGATCTGTAATCAGGCTCAAGACCAAACCATCTAACCCACAGAAATTCCATGAGCTGTATTGAGCGATTTTTTGCAGCAGGGCCAGTGTGGAGCACTTGGGCATGAAAGACGCCAAGAACACGGGCATACCAGTACGGATGAGCATTAGCCTCAGTTTCAGGAGAAAGAACCATGACGTCACAATGGGTGCGTGGATTCATGGAATCCTGGCCACGACGAATATCGTAGGTAGTGTAGTTCACTCGAAGGACTTTCGATGCATAAATGCGTTCATTGATAATGCGGACTGAGTTTCTCTGCTCTTCAGAGAATGTGAATTCTTCATCACCATCAAATGGGTGCTCCACAAGCCGGCCCAACAAATGGCTCTTCAGTTTTGGAATGAAATCCTGTGAAAAGTAAGATCTAAGCCACTATGAGCATAACATGCCAGGAGCAAAACCTACTTTTTTGGCTGGATCATTGGCTGGCTGGCTGACGAAGCTCATCAGATGGTGGGGAAAGTTTTTGGAATTACTCATGTGGTGATGCTGGTGGAAGCTAGTGCATGGGAGAGAATCATTGTCGGAAAACTGAACATGGTGAGAATGGTGTTGCCGAGGTGAAGAAGCTGCCTCCCTGGCTCGTCGGAGGCGAGTATTGCGACGTTCATTTTTTGCAATCTGCTTAATAGCATTATTTTTATTGGTCCGACTGTATAGCCGTTTTATGAAGCAATGGGCAAGTTCTCCCTGGTAGATTGCAGATTCAGGGTATGAATGTAATAGTCCAGGGGTGATCTTACAATTTGAGTTGAATATGAATCAGTGGTCCCAAAAAGGCGAATGGTTTCCACATAATCTCCTAATGCATGGAATTTGTAGGTGGAAAGGTTGAATACTTTGACCTTGGGTTTACGCTTCTCTTGTAAGGAATGATTACCAGGTTTCACCTTCCCCATAGCTTCTTTAGAATTCTCTCCAGCTTTTTTGGCCTTTTTCTGCTTTCGTCGCTGTCTGGCATCTATCTCAGCAGGTAGTTCCCTGCATGCATATGCTGTCTGGGTCCAGTCACGAAATGACCACAATTCATGGCCAATTGTTATAGTAGATCTGTCGAGGCATTCAAGAGTGTGTTCAGTGTGCATCCGAAGTTTGGCAAGTGCATGCCATTCTGCCAGGCGATACAACAATGTTAATAATTGTCCGTTATATGGTTCATCAAGCAATCCCTCCATCACAGGGATAATATCCTGTCATGAAACTATAAAAGTCTGCAACAATCATCATAATGAACATACCTGAAGAAGGTCCTCAAAATCTCGAGCAGCCAGGCGCTTCATATCTGAGACATTATTTGAGAATCGCCGAATTGTGCCTGTGCCAAATGTTTAAATCTTCCGAAATCTTATCATATCATTTAGATTAAACAAATGGAAAGTGAGATACTATTATTCACCTAGCATTAAGCTCATTTACAGCTGTCTTTCCAGGAACTGCAGCATGTAGAACCCTGAGGATATGAATAAAGGTGTTTTTCCATACACCTAGCTCAAACTCATGCATGAAATCTACTACCAGCATGCGATGTGGATCAAAACCTAGTGGGCCCAACTTGTCTGCAAAAGCATTCTGAAAATGATATATTAGCAAGGTGAACAGTATGTTGGAATTGACTGACAATGGTGGGTACCAAGGAGAATGGTTGCAGTAGACTCTCTATGATGGTAGATCGCAAACTGTAACCAAATTGGTATATACAGCGACGTGCTTTCAATATTACAGTAGAAAGATATGATCTGGCATTGTTAATCCGATTGTTTTGGTCTCGAATCGAACCAAGCTTATCCAAATCTGGCTCAGCAATACGACATCTAGGACATGGACACATTCCATTATTACGAATGGTGGCCAAACGGACTCTAGATGAGGGTCAGAGATAAAATTACACCAAGGCAAGTCCTCTCACTTTTCTGGATAGTCAGCAGAATACGTGAAAATGCGGGGATAAACACGGCGCACTATACCATCAGCACACTTGATTACAATTCCATGTTGATAAGCTTCAAGGAACTCATCATCAAGTAATATGCGCCAAACTTGATGTACTAGCTCTCTTCGACAATGGGTAAGGGCATCAGCTCTGTGGCTAGGCCTTCTGAGAATTGAGGAAAGAAAGTCATGGAAGGTATCAGGAATCTGAAAAACATTGTTAGCTAGGTAGATTCCATATAACTGACACTCACTGATGGTATATATGCCAGATGATGACAAGCTCCGCTATTTGGTTTTTCTCGGGTATACTTTGAAAGGTTGGCAAAGTACATGTAAAGGGGCCAAACCGATGCCGTACCAAATTGTGTGAGATGCGTAGAATCTGACCAAAACATCAAGCCAGCGATAACTTTTTCCAATTTGCAACCCAATTCAGGTGGTTGCTTTTGGAGCTGATCATGAGATGCCTCCCAATCGTCTGAAGTGTAGACTTCATCAAAGATGCGGGTTTCATTCCCCATTGAATCAATGTGTATTTTGCGAAATGGAGTAAGATGAAATTGACTAGATATTGATGAACTCCATGTGGCCTTGATTACTTCAACTATAGATCGATAGTGGAGTCCCGGAACTGAGAAAACCTGAGGTGGATGATTTTTGACTGGTATAGGAACCTCAACTTCGACCGTGACCTCTCGCCAGTCATCAGTTGAAAAGGGAGTGCTTTGGTTTTCCTTAGTAGCTGAAGTATTGTCCAATCTGATGTTCTCCCGATGAGCGTTAAACCCAATGAGATCCTCTGGTCGGAAATCAGGAGCTCCAATGACCTCTTTGGCAAGCCGAGTGACTTCTGCCTCAGACTTCTGAATGCTCCCAGTGTGATACCAGTTCATCAAGAGGTATTTTGACATATTTTCGAATGGCCATGGTGGAGGGGGGTGGTTGGAAACTTTCATTGAATCGTCAATAGGGACTGTGTCTAGTGGAAAATTAGCGAGATCCTCTGGTAGCACATGGGCATCTGGATCATATGAAGGTCGTCGCTTAATATATTCATGTAGGATTCTGAATTGATTGAGTCCTGTCCGGAAATATTCACGAACATGGAGAATAACACGTCTGACAGCATGCAGAGCTGGTGGAATATAAGAGTCTGTGATTGGGATGGCAGGAGCTGGTGCTGAAGGAAGTTCATCAATAAAGCGGCGAGGTAAGCCAGCCCTGCGGACAAACCGCCCTGCTTTACTTAAAACATGCAGAGTAGGTGCTGGCAAAGCTGCAATGGGAGAGGGAGTAGAATTATTGTTGGATGATGTACTTGGTTCTGGGGGAGCTGGTGTAGAGTGCTTAGGCAAATAAATCAGACATTTCTGGTGACTAGACAGGGCCTCTAAGGATGATAACTCACACACGCTTGCAAATCAATCCTTAATTTTCACTGATCCAGATTTCTCCTAGCTGGTTTAGATCCTTTCAAGTTGGCATTTAGGAGGATGCTGTGCCGAGCGCGTCTCTGTTCCTGTTTTAAGGCTTGTGATGTTCGATAGTAGACACAATCATTCTGGTGACGATTCAATCCGGCTCTGGCAGAAAAAGTCCCTGGACATAGATGAACACAGTGGAACATTCTACTTAGTGTAAGAATAAAGATAGTTGACCAGAGGAAGAGCCTCATGATATGGCGAAGCAGTTCAGAACATTTAGGACTGTTGCCAGATAAGTTTAAGTTGGCCTTACTCCCCCACACCGACTCAGACATCCAAAAAAGGAAGGTTTTTCTTACATAAAGTCAATAATTAATTTATGTTTTTATTAACTGTTTTGCGCTGAGGGTGCTACACAATCATATATGTGGGCGAGAATTGGGCCAGCTTTGCCAGATGCTACACAAATATCACATAATAGTCAACGGTACATAATTGTATTACAATCAAGTAAATACTACTCAGAATCAAGCAGGTGGTCAATGGTAAGTATACGAACAGAGAAACTACAAGTCCATGTCGAAAAAAAGCCAGAACTCCATCAGTCAATAGATCATAGTAATATGTATCATGAAAGTAGTATGCATCGTGAAAAGACTTGAAATTGAAGAATTCAGATCAACCAGAAACATCTACTCAGACTCCAAGCCATTGTGACCGAGTAAACAGTATGTATCGATAAAAGAAGATGGCTGGAATCTAGAGTTCAAAATTAGAAAGAGCGTTATCAATTCTGAAGGTGACAATTCATACGTCAAATCTTCATCAATTCTTCTTCCCTGGCTTAGGAGGTCTTGAACTTCAAGCTTCACCTTGTCAACTTTAGCTGAGAGGAAGTATCGTTCATCAGTAAGGTCCAACCACGCCAGCCTGACACGAATAGCCCAGATTCTAGTGGAAAAATGATTGTCATCTAGAAAATAAGGTTCTCGAGGCCTGTATACTCCTGTAACCATGCTCAACAATACATACTCAAGCTAGAGATGGTTCACAATCAGTTATATCTAGGGCAAAAGGACGACTCACGTATGCAATTGGGACAGTAAAGATTGTGAAAGGGAGGCCCTCAGCAAACAATGTTTCGATCTCCCCATCTTTGAACAGCAAGATCATTCGAATAGTGAGTTCAAGAACAGGTTCATTGCCAAAATGCATCTGAACAACCTCCTTTGCCTTACCAAGATCCGAGTCCAAGCGAACAGGGCGCAATGTTTCTTCATATTCTGTAGGCTCCTTGGGAAGAGCTGTGCGGACTCTCCCTGCAGCCTTGATTTGGCGGTTGATATCGTCTAACATAGTCTGATTAATTACTCGTTAGAAGGTTATATCACACTCAGAAACGAATAAAGTCAACCTGCGTTTGTGGTATATGAAGATGAGATCCTGTCGTGAGCAATTTTCCAACAGCTTTGGATATTCGAGCGCATCGTCCACTCTGCCTTGCAAGCTTGAGATCAGGCAGCAAATCAGAGTCAATGATAGCCCATGTGTTTCGGAGCATGCCATCATGAAATGACAATTGTCGGCCTTCTCGCTGAAACAGAGTAGCAAATATAAGCATAGTAAGTGTGGGGAAAAATATTTCCTAACGTATAGTCGCCCATCAGACGCTTTAAGATTCTGAATCTGCACTGCTAGATTCTGGAACGCTTTCAGCCCTACAGGATACAACCCCTTTTTCAAGTGAGACGTGATAACTGATGCGAGTTGGTGTTCACTGGCAAGGTTGTCTGGCGCAAAACTTTCTGAAGCTTCGGGTGGTAGGTTGAGCAATGTGTCCTTGGATGCAGAATCAGAAAACTTAAAAATTAATGAGCGCCCAAGTTATCATACCTTCCATTCCTGATACCTAACTTCTTGTGCAAGGGACTGCATCGAGCCTAATGCCCCTTGGTGCACTTGACTAGGCATTGAGCTGTAATCGTGAAGGGGTGCTGATACTACAAAAAGAAACTTGATCTACAATATACATGGTAGAAACCAAAACACTTACAAGGCATCGAGGAAGAAGGATAGGATATGCGGCCTGTGAATTAGATTGTCAGAAAGCTGCAAGCGAATACAGCGGAACTCTTACTAGAATAAGGTTCAGAGTAAGAACTTGTCTGGTGCGGTGCTGTAGTTACAAGGGGTTAGCAATTGCAAGAGTGATAGGGATTACAGGATAATGCTCGCCTCCTTGATAGTGTGCAGGGACTTGTGGCAAAGGATAGCTTGCTGTGAAAAATGTTAATGTATCGGATCTGAGCAGGTAAAAGAAAGAAAGAAAAATTCTCACCGTTCCTGGGTTGATATGCCACAGTTTGATCTTGATAATGTCCTGTAGCTGAGGAACGATATAAGTAATAAATGAAACAATAAGACAAATACTTACTGTTGGCGGGTGCTGGGGTAGCAGATGGTTGGAAGTGTGCTGTAATACAGTTAATACTGCATAGATATATGACGACAAATCTCACCAGTTGTGTTTGGTAACACATATCCTGTAGCTGATGTCGTGAGTGATTAAATCAGGGTAGATGGCAAGTCAATGCGTAAGAAACTGCTTACTATTTGATGGATACGGGTTCCCGGTAGTGTCTGAGAAAAGCCAAGATTATTAAAGGGACAAAGAGACATGTAAACTGGAATTACTTACTACCAGTTGCTGGTGCAGAGTAAAACGGTCTTGAATCTTGAGACACACAGCGTAATTACATATTTCATCAGTAATAAGTTTATTGAGAAATCACACCTGTATTGTCTGGTTGATGGGCATAACCGCTAAAGGCTGAACCTTCAGTACCGTCTAAGTGGGGAGCATCAAAATCCAAAATGCATTGTTTGATAAAATTAAACTCACAATTATGGCTGGACATGGCAACAGCAGAGTGTGAGGCGGGGGGTGTTTCATCACTGGCCCGTTGTTGCTTTGTGGTACGATGGGGGGGATCCATTGGTATGATATGGGATGTTCTGTAGAATTGCGAACAGTTATACCTCAAAGACATGCAGTAGGCGCATTAGTACCCACATGGTGTGATCACTTGATTTAATATCAGGTCAAGTTGGCGACTCCAAGACATGATAATGGAATGAATTGATACATGCCGCGGATCTCCACCAGGCTTCCACATTGTACCTAACGTGGTACGGTCTTTTGTTCATATATTAATACCTGTTCGAGGCGGCTCAGTGACTCCAGAAATGAATGGATCTCAATTTCTGAATGCATGGGGCCATGCAATGTACGAGAGAGGTTATTGTGAATACATAGTGGACAACTTCCCAATCACAATCAAGAAGGATCCGGAGTAATCCCCACCCAATGAGCGACTGGTATCCTGTATTTGGATGGTTATAATCAATCTGGCAGATGATTTTGTGACATGAAAGGAGTCAAACACCTAACGATGTGTGTAGAAGCATTGAAGCAAAGAGGCCGTTATGGAAGAGGAATTTGTGTTCCAGCAGTTCAGTGAATTGGGGAGGTGAGGACATGATCAGAAGTGAAACATTGTCTCTTGGAATTCATCTGTCACCAGCTCACATAGGGGGGAATTGGTGTTTCAATGGTTCATCGGAACCAGCCTGAGCCTGAGGGAGGTGAGGACATGATCGACAGTCACCTGTCATTGTCGCCAGTTTCGCCTCTTGTACAATAATAGATTTATGTACACCTACTAAGAGACTAGTAGTTAAACAAGCAACCCTCAATGGACTCATCATTCGTGTGTAGATGGTAGCCTTCAAGGATGCTCCATGCTTATAATGGGTCCAACTCGCTGCGTAAAGTTATTGTCAAACGACTTCATCAGCATGTTCCCACAGTGTAATGTACGTGTTTTTGGCAAACAAGCATGCTGTATTACTATCATGTTGTCGAACAATTGAACCGGCAAGGTGTCAAAGTATGTAAGTGCAAGTGCTTTTGCAATTTCCGTCTAGTGAATGTACATGTCGACCAATTATTACAGATCAAATACAAGCGCGATCATTTAGTTGGGAAATGGTAAAGGGACAAATTCGGAACATTGCTGTGGTGATTATCGATCATCTGTCAACATCAATATGAACCCACATAGATCTTCGTGTAATGAATAATGAGTTCCCTCTTCACACATTTCAGCACACGCAACAAGAATCACATCCAACAGACGCCCAGCAAAACTCACGAGTCATGGCAAGTGTCCACGCTTCCAAACGCACATTTGTCCATACCTCCGAGTCGAGTTGAACAGCCCTTGAAGAAAATTTCAGTACTCTACATGTCGCTCCAATCTAACAAGATAGTAAAACCTCGGGCACTTGGAAACTCCGGTACCTAAGCTTGCATCTACCACGGACTACGATATCAGATTCTAGGAATCCAGTACTCGCGCCTGGTTCCCAGAACATGGATAAACACTGTAGCGTCAGGCCTTTGTCGTGAACCTTCGATTCCTCCACCTAGCGAGATGCACAGTCAGAGACATGTCAAACCTGACTGCAAAAGCTGTATAACTTTACCATGCACCACCCCAGTAGTTGAATTGCTTGCTGGATCAGTTGTGAGTGATTGAGCCATATGGGCATCGTCCAGTTTTGGATCATCGGATTAGCGCTGATGGAAGAGGCATCTTCAAGAGGTGTTCCTTCACAGTACGTTCTGGGTGTGCCTCAGATTCTGATGTCACTGACACGGATTATGTGGAAGTTCACCTGCAACCATCCAGGCATTTAAGGTCTCCCCTGCCTCAAAGACACTGGTTCATGGGAGATTGGAGTTATTGAATGAATGCACCGGATAGGTCATCGCAGAGGCCATCTCGCCCGAATGGAACCGAACACAAATAATCGCTTGCTAACTCGATCCATGGTTTAGATTGGCCGCAGCTTGGGTAACCGGTAAAAACCATGTGACGGTTACGGTTCAAGACTTGATTGAGAGCAAGTGTATCTGTTGGAGCAGAGGATCAATGGATTCAATGAGTTTGCTGATGCTATCTCTCTCCGCCTCAGCCCGGATGATCTATACATTCATGTTTGAGAGCAGTCAAGCATCAGTCTCCTCATTTCCTGTGGCAGTATCATGCTGATCAAGTTTAGGTTGTAAGCCTGTGTACTATGTAAGATTGCGGCGGTGAAGATGACAGAAATGTGTTCAAGTTTCGTTTCGAGATGAACTTGTATGCGAAATGGCGGATAGATAATTCCATGCAATGTAACAGGGTCCATTTGGAAATGGACAGTTGTGCCCTTGGATGCAAAGTAACAAATATGATGTTGATGGACGTCATGTTGACACCATGCTCCTTGAAGAAGATTGATGTCAGCTGGGTAGAAATGCAGCTTGAGGAACTTGGCGATGGATATCTCTGCATTTCTTCA
>QMFE01004677.1:0-10832 GCA_003314665.1 Tricholoma sp. MG77
TGTCATCTCCCCACCGTTCCCCGTTGTGTTGTCATTGTTGTTCGTTGCTGCTATCCCCCCTGGTTCTCGTCTGTTGTTCCCCTTACCATAGTGCTCCGTTGTCATCCCTTGTCCTTGTCCTTGTCCTCGTCGTCAGTAGTTCTAATCTGTACCTAAAAAAATTATCAGAAATGAAAAATGAATTGAGAAAGAAAAAAACTTATCTATGGCCCAAGAGACCTTGTTGAGGTCTCTTGGGCCTTTTTTGTTTTGTTTTCTGCCCCCCTGTCATCATCATTGCTGTCACTCTGCCCTTTCTGTGGTCGTCCCATCCTCGTCCTTGTTCCCCTTGCCCCATTGCCGTCTGGGTCGCTTCATCATTCATTCCCGCCCCGTTACTCCCCGTTTCCACCCCACGAGCAGTTGCTCACAGCGGTGGTTCAGGGTGCTGTTGTTGTGGTTTGAGGGTTGTCGTGCCAATATATAACCTATATTTAATGAAAACATATGTTAGTTAAATTAAAACATAAGAAAAGAAGCAAAAAAACCTACCTGGGGCCCAAACAACTCCATCGTTGTTTGGGCCCATTTCGTGCGTGATGCGGTGTCTGCCATGCTGCTGTGGGACCCATGGCTGTGGGGTGTTAAGGGAGTGGTCATGGCAGAGGGAGGAGGGAGGCGGGAGGCGGCATCGTCAAGTGACGAGCTGGCATCGCTGGTGATGCGGCTGTGTTGATTTGTCATCACAGCCAGGGGCAGTACATAGACAAATGAAATTACTTACAAGGAACGACTGTTTAGTCTAACAGTTATATTGTTGCGTTAATTGTACTTAATCATGTGACTTTGAGGGTTCAATCCCTGCGGTGGTCATTGATTTTTCAGTTGATTATATAAGCAACTCGGTCAGTCCTAGGACTAGCTCAGACTGGACATCCTAATTTGGCAGAACTCTCAGCCAAAAAAGTCCAAGCAAAGTCCTAGGACTGTCCAAGTGTCCAAGCAGAGTCCACTCGGAATGGGGGGGGGAGTGTAAAGACATCATCACAGGCCTATCGATATTCACAATCATGGCTGCAGCTGCTCATGGTTATATCTATGATATTCCAAGTATTCAAGATAACTATCCTGATCTTCCAGCTGTTCTTGGATCTATTGACCTCAACTGTAGGATCCAGGCAGGTTCTCCTGTGACATGTGACAATATGTTGCATGCTCAAGCAGTTGCCAAGGCATTGAGAGGACTAAAGGGTGAGAACAAGACAACCAGACAACTATGTTTCCTGCGCTTCTTCTGAATCCTTAACAGAAGTGGGAAACGAGCCACTGATTACAGATGTTCTTGTGGAAAGTGCTGAACTACGAGCATCAGCGGTTCAAGCTGCCTGTACGCATTCCCCATATGAATTAATACATTGCCCATATGTCTCACGAGAATTCCTGGCAGATGTTGCTGTACAATATGCTCCTGTCAATCTTGCACAAGATCTTCATACTATTGCTGATCAGCTAAAAGTTATTGCTGCCACTGGTCATAACATGAGAATCACCTCCCAAAACACTCGTTGCCAAGCTTTCCAACTGTATGCTCCCCTTCAGAAGACTGTAAGCACATCTAATGTTATTTACTGGTTCACCTGTTATGTCTTGCTAGTCATCAGGCTCTGGGCTGCTGCTTGCACAGCCTTTAGCTGCAGTTGTACGCCAGCAACTTGTTGCCCCTGCGATTCCTGCAGCTATTGGAACCACTCCTCCTAATTTCAATCCTGATTTACCTAACTATCATCACATAGACATATTAAACCTTATTATATTCTATAATGATGACTTTGGGATTGTTCCTGGAGACTCTCTTGGTACCTGCATTGACAGGTTTTGTGCATTTATAGCTGAGTTCTGATTTAGTTTCCAAGTCATTTGTAGTATCTGTAGCTAAGAGTTGAACCACTTATCCTGTGTTGTTGTGTACCTCATATGGATCCCCTTGTTAATCATCTGAGAAACACCTTGTGTCTCCTGCCTATCTAGTATCAGTGATTGCCAGGCTGTAGGAAGAATGTCATGGAACTGAAATGGTGTTATAATTGTGTTCCATCTGCTTGAAGTATTGTATGTTATGACATAATTATACAATGTGTTGCAACCCTGTCAGTCAAAGTACCAGATTTTGAACCCTCCCCCCAAGGATTTGAGTACACCATCAGTGATTGACAAGCTCTAGGAAGGATGACATGGAACAGAAATGGTGTTATAATTGTGTTCCATCTGCTTGAAGAATTGTATTTTATGGCATAATAATATCATGTGTTGCAATCCTGTGTTATGATTGCTCACACACCCCTTGCTGACACCCCTGCCCTTCACCTACTTTCAACTCTTGTTCCCTATTCCTGCCTTTTCTCGTTCTGCACGTACCCATCTGCATCTGTCCATGCACATGCGACACGCACGTGCCCCGGTCTGCACCTCTACAGTGCGAGCATGCCTCGACTCTCTGATCCCACCAGCCCTGTGGATGCCTCGCACTTGTTCCGCCCTAACAGCTATCTCCAAGATTGGATCTCTGTCTTGTATATGCAATTCCTGCTGGTGTCCTGTCTTTCCGTTTGCTGAACTATACTTAGTATTATCATTTCAAATTGTATGAAATCTCACCCCTATCCCGTATTCTTAGCCTTAGGCTCCACATGGTCTCATAGCTTAGGAACATGCCGCTTCCGTTAGTAGATGTATAAGTACTTCATTATGCACATGTAGAACCTTAGTCTAATAATCAACAATGATTCCACGCTCTCGCTCATAGTTCCCTCAGTCCGCGCAACCAAACTCCTTACTTGAAATAATGGACATGCTAGTAGTGCAGGGAGGCACAGCTCACCAACTCATGTAGCTGAAGCTGAGTCCAACCGCCGACTGTAGACTGTCATGCACTGCCGCTGCTATCGCGTGCTCATGCGCACGGTGCTCACGCTTCGTCCTGCTTGTCCTCGCGTCACATATTTCGGTTCGTAACATCCTGTCAGTCAAAGCATCAGACTCTGAACCCTTCCTACAAGGATTTGAGTACAATATCAGCCAGTGACAAGCACTAGGAAGGATTCATTTAAATGAAATATTAGTATAAAACAGTCAAAGTTTCAGTACATGACCCCTCCTTATCAGTATTTGGCCATCTGATAAGGCCTGCTCAAATCTTATCTACTGATGGCGGAGTGTTAATCATTGATAAAATCTGTCTAGTTATACCGGACCCCTGCCGATTTCCAGATGCTCATCTTTGAGCCTTTATAAGTTCAAGAAGCAGTCAAGCTTCACTAAGCTTGGCTACTCTTGCTCAGAACCTGAGAAGTTAAGTCCAAAAAACATGTTGGACTCAACCTAGGCTCCAAGTGCTCTCGAATCTGACTGTTTGACCAAGCCAAGTGTTGGGCCATGACATAACCCTATTGCGTCATGTACCAACACCCTTGAACTTGAAGAGGACCATTTCTGGAAGTCTTCGCTTGTTAGTGACCACAATATCCAAATCCAGATGAGCGACACCGCTCATATGGAAATGTTGCACTACTTGCAATTGAGAAACATGAGGATGGATTAGTCTACTGACAAATACATTACCATGTACTTAGGCATGCTAAGAACCATTGTAGCCGCTCAGGATGCAATGAATGATTTCACATCAGTGGGAAATTACTATTCACAGACGGAAACCGAGTCGTATAAACAATATGGCATACATAATAGCCCTATCATAAATGCACTTGCCTATTACAATCCAATCTGACATACCTGGATGTCTCGCAATTCTAATGAACAGCTATCACTGTTCATGATGGGCCATGTCCATCATGAACTCTGTAAAGCACGAGAATGGATTGATTATCAGGGAATTCATAACCCTCGAATTCTGTTTAAGGATTACCTCTGGGTGCCATACTTCAGTCTGATACAATCTTCAGATTGTAGTGGACTCAACGTGACTCAGAATTCTAACTCCAACCTGAGTCGAAGTTGCAGCCAGACAACCAAAGGATGGACTCCAAGTCCACCCTCTGCAGCAGCTACTGATAGGTGACATTGGATATAATACTGCCTCAGCCACTGGAGATACTACCCTTGGAAATCTGCGACGTGATGAACGCGGCATTATGGTTACCACAGAATTGAAAACTGAGTTCTTGAACTCCTCATGTCAACAACCTGAGATGGTGCATGGCTATACAGCTGTGCCATCGTGTGCCATTGATACTGATGTTCATGGAACCTCTGACTTTGATACCAAGCCCATGCCATCAGCTGACTCTCTGTTATCTCCATACTGGGAAATGGTGACAAGCAAAACTCCTGCACCAATGAATGGGGAAGGAGATAATTCCATTAAGGACTTGGAAACCCTACGGGAAGGCATTGCAGCTAGTATCTGGACTAAATACGGCGTGACTAGTACATGTTGTAGACTAGAATTAATTTGTAATGCAAATAAAACTATTCAAATGATACTTGACCTATCTGAGGAACAAGTAGACAATGACATGTATGCCAAAATGTACATGGCAATACTTGAGTCATGGGCTAAGTCGTATTGTGGCCAGAAGTCTGTGATGTGACCCAAGCATACTCCTGAACCATCTCTGGTACCTGTTGAGGAACCAGACAAGGTCAATTCACCAATCCAACAGAGCGAGGCTCACTCAGTTGATCGAGAGGGAATACCTAATCCCACTCGAACTCAGGATCCTATCGTGAAAGATCTATGTAGTAGGGAATACAGATACCCTACACCTACTCCCAAGAAATAATATGTGGATGTCGCGACTGTGACAACACAATATTCCTCATTCATTGGAAACCCCTAAGCTATGTTTGAGGCCTACGAGAAGCCTCAAACAAACTGCCAAAAGGGCCAAGGTCCCCTTTGCGTCTGTCTACTCATGCTCAACTCAATGTGAGATGGACAAGTATGCATTGTGAGATGAGGAAGGAAGCGGTTACTCCTTTGAGTGGAGGAATCATGCTTCAAAACTGCTTGAAGCAAAATATAATTCCGCTCAGGTGCTGGACCGTTTTACGACTAGCATTGTAGCCTGTTCCAAAACCGCTGTACCTTGAATTTGAGGTACCCTCTCAATCTCAAATGATTATGGAGTACCCAGCATACTCAATGACCAAATGGATACATCCTCCGAGAATACTAGCATGACCAGTGAGGCACAATGGATTGTCAATGAACGATCCAACCCCACTGGACCTGCCTACTCAGAGATGCACCCTCTAGAGTCCCACAATATTCTGGGGCCTTTGAATCTCAACGATGAATGGTACTCCATTCAGGATGCCAAAGACTCATCCACAAGTGTACATGGAACTGACTCCAGTAATGTCGGTGCCATGTGCATGTTCATGGGGATCTTGAAAATCACATCATAGAACAGGAACGTGATAATGTTACCAATATCCTATATGATGGTGAACAAAATTGGCTCTCGGTTATTAACTCAGGCAATGTCCAATGCAAGCCTGGATATTACTTGAGTCCGAGTCCATCAAAACTGACTGTGCACAACGAGGCACAGGTAATACCTGACTCAAAGAACCTTGTTACCAAACAAAGAATGGCCTTCGAGGATGTCGGCAACATCATCTGCGCAGGGAAGTGGGGTAGACCGCCTGACTCTAAACCAAATCTTTCAAAGGACAATATTTGTTGTCATTTGAAAATATTGGATAAATTAAACTACGGCTACAAACGACATCTTGTTTGTAACCTACCAAAAAATACTATTCCGAATATTATCACGGTTAAGTTGCTGATCGAGCGAGAGCACATGATCTCACGAAACCATGAATATCCTGGAATTGAGGTACATGGTGCCTCAATACTGTTTACTGATGGAAAAATCTATCGTGCTCAAAACCCCTACAAGAATCGAGATCAGGAAAATTTATTCCTGGTTAAGAACCTTGTATGCCTTGCTACAGACCAAGGCAAAAGGGGCAAGGATAGCGATGATAGTAGATTCATATGTAAATTTTGGTTCCCAAGAGAAAATGTGCACTACAACAACACACATTCTATCAGGACTAAAAATACTCCTTTCTCGTTCTGCAAGAATAGCCATGATGCAAGCACTGAGAAACATGAATGAATAGATTCGTTCATGCACCTGTGGTGTACTGAGATTTGGAAATGCAGACGAACATGTTTGCTTGTATGCAGATCCCATAGCAAATGCATCAGCAAAATACTATTTACTTGCTATGACTTGAAATACCGTCTCAAGGCTATTACCCCTAGACTACCAAACATTACAACGTACTGCAATCCCTGAACTTTGTCTCATCAGGGCGAAGTTCCTCTGACTGAGAACCCAGATTGTATTGCTGTGCAGCGATGCAGACAGGGCAGGGATAGCAGTCACAACTCATGCATCTATGTTATGTCCCATGCAACCACGCTCCATAACCCCTACCCGACTCCAGATAATCATGTAACTATTGTTCCATAGGTGCTACGCCTTCATACATCCGTGCGCACTTGAGTGTAACCTGCACGTGTACATCTGTGCATGGAGCACCCGCTCGTTTGTCATCGACTGCGCGCGCTCTTGCTCTCGCCTATCGCGCTTGTGCCACTCCTCGCTCTCGCCTATCACACTTGTGCTGCTCCTCGCTCTCACACCTTCACACTCATCTTGGTCATCAATACTACCTCGTTCCCATACCATCGCAAGCCCATGTGGTATTACCCCCTCGCCGAACGATCTGCGCATCCCAATACGTTCTCACATTTGTCCTCTTACTTGTTCAGTACCATCTCACTCACGCTTTTATTATCCACCCTCCTATTCGTTTGTTGCTATCCTTTATTTTAAGTATGGTTATCTGAGCAACACCGCTCCACGCATGGAGTGCAGCTCTTCCTATGTAGCTTAAATACAATGTAGCTAAGTTCCTTGTAACTCACTTGTTAATCGAAAATTGACATCGAATGCTATTCCAGTTCTCATTACGTTCATCTCCTGCTGCAACCCGCATGCACTTCACTTGCATGTCCGCGCGCTCACACCGTGCTCCTCACATGCCACACTCACGTGTGTGTGCACGGCCGCCACAGTCCTCGCTCCGAAGTTATGGTCCATCCATAAACTGAACAAGAGGTGCAACCCTATTGGGAAAGTGGTTGAAGCCAAGACCGTGTGTTTTAGCATAGCTCCGCATTTGCCCAACATCAGCTAAGTCCTCAGTGCATGTTCCCACACTGTTTCCAGTACCACTGAGCTGTACCTGATCCTTCCTATGACCCCGTCCTTCCGGTGTTCCTGGTTCGTAACAATCTACATGCTTGGAATTCACAGCAACATTCAGACACTGTCAATCAACTGCACGATACAATGCAGTTCCCAGCTATCCAAATAGCTGTGAAGGCCTACATGCCCTGCGAACTTGATTGAGAAATCATGGACTTGGTGGATACATCACTGCAACTCGCCAAGGGACAAGGTGTGTTGATGATATCACCAAGGCTACATATAATGCGAAGCTGGACAATGCATGTTGTGATGTCCTGAACTCAACCATATGCAATGTACACAAAAGACGTATGCATGCCTGAAATATCGAGATGCATTGCTGTAACAGCAATGTCGAGATAGTTGTCCATGAAACATGGTATGTCAATGCTGGCTCTCGTCAAGGAACTGAAGAGCCTTGTGATTGAGCATGGTGCTCTGACTCCTACTGCAGCCATTCACAGAAATTGAGTCTCAATATTTGTGGATGGGAACATGCCATATGTCAGGAATATCAAGGGTCCCGACACTGATCCTCATAGTCAATAAAAGACCGCTGGAAAAGAACACCATACCTGAATGCCTGGAATACCTCGCTGTGATGCAAGGCAAAAGGGGCAGGGATGGCTATGTTAGTGAGAATTACCGACTTTTGAGAAGAAGAAAAAATGAATTTAATTCATTCAGACTCAAAACGGCCACTACTAAGCATGAATGACAGTGCTCATTCATGACTGAAGAGACCGATGTAATTAGAATATTGAAGTACAGTGCTCATCCACCACTATGGCGAGAACTGTCAGACTACTTGTTACCTGAGAAACCCGAGAACAATAATTATTGTTCAAGTGGTACTCGATATCCTATGAGCTTGATCAGTGAATTGTCATGACTTGTTAACGGATGAGGCATGAACAAACCCACTTGGGCCACCCATAACAACAAGACCTTGGGTGCCCACATACATTCAACCAATGAGACACTCCATCTCGTGGTTATAACCATTTCCACCAGTCGCGAGCAGCATTATAAGGAACGGCCATTGACAAATGGACACTTGCAATGCAGCTAGCACAAGAAATGTACCTGTACTACATTTTACCGTGACTGTGCGCACCATGCACAGGCCTGATCATGTCAACCAGCTACAAGTCGCTGAAATGTTGAGATGCGTGAACACGTCATTACACTTGTGGCAATACACCTCGGCTAACAAGTATTGAATGTTGAGACATGCTATGCATGCTGCAACTCCTGATGCTTTACGCTTTTTGAATGTTGTTCTTCATTTGATGACAACCCCCCTCCAAGTGTTGAGACCACCACCTGTGGGATCAATCTGAAGGGGCATGTAGTCATCTTCATTTCTATTCTATAATTAAATTTATTATTCTCTACCCTCAATTCGAGACCATCCTGTGGTATCAATCTGAAGGGGCATATTTTGAAAATTATGATCCTTCCACTTCTTCAGATCCACTGGTAAATGCTAACACCTGGGAAGCGATCAGGAATGAAATTTTGAAGGGGCAAAGAGGTAGGATACCCACACAAGAGGCCCAAGGTATGAGGGCCTCGAGTGATATAACAATTTAATATGCCTGTCTCTTTTTTGATTGGCCAAACATGTGATCAGGGGCGGAGTATCAATTCCAGCCACTGTCACTGGCTATTTTACTTTCAATTTCAACTTCCGCCTTTTCACATATCCGAACCAAACAACTGGTTCATTTCTTCCTTCTCCCCAATGGGGAGAAGGAAAAATGGGGAGTCCCCATTTTCCCCCACAATACGCTCGCTCTACCAACATTGCTATGGCCACTGTCCCTACATCCTCTCCTTCGTTTGATAAGGCCACCAACATAGGCCTATTTGTATTTCTGGGTCTGATTCTGGTTGGCATGCTAGCCCTTGTCACCCTTCCCCTCTGGATGTTCTGCTCAACGTCCAGTGATATTGATAGCCTGGAGGCTGGACAGTCCTCATTCTGGTTTATACACCCAACAACCTCAGACCGGACCAAGGACGAATCCATGGGCTTGATGCCCAGGGACTCCTTATCCACTTGGTCTACCTTGGCAACAATATCTCATACTGGAGATACTGATTCTGAGCAATCAGAAGAGACACCAGATGTCTTGTCTGAGCTATCAGAAGAGGACATTATGGATGCTTTCACCCTCATCGCAATGTTAATGAGTAGCTTACCGGATCTCTGGTCTATGGATGGTGAGCAGGGAATTACCAGCTCTGCTCACCTTATCATGTCAGCAACTGACCAGGGGGGTGATCAGTCTGAGGATGGATCGCTGAGTGATACATCTTTGGAGACTTAATGTTGGTCAGCATCCACTGTGAGACCCATGGATGTGGAAAATCATCCAGTATTTCAGCCACTGAGGTGAGGGAATCAAGTAGAAAGTAATCTGTTTTGAGTAGAAAAGTAATCTGTTTTGAGTAGAAAGTAATCTGTTCCAAGTAGAAAAGTAATCTGTTTTGAGTAGGAAAGTAATCTGTTTTGAGTAGAATTTTTATTCTTTATGGCCATTGAAAAGAATAAAAATCATCTGGTTTTCAGAGAAAAACATACCCTAAAAGTTGTGAAAATTCCCCTTGAAAGGGATGAGTTAAGATGTTGAAAACACCTTGGAATTTGTCCGTATTCATACCCCGTTGAATTCATCCCTGTGGATGACTTTCATCTTCTCAACGGAGTAATTCACTACATTTCAACTAGCTGTATTTTGCCCTTTTTTTGTGGGATTTTCGGAGGGTCAGGAAAGTGATTATCCATCCACTTTGCAGAGCCATTTCATCATGCCATAGCAGCAAGTTTTCATGCTGTCCGTGAAGTATTTTCATAACTTGCCAACTGAAACTATTCATACATTTAATGATGAGTGTTCACAACAGTAGGGAAAATTATTCAAACACTTAAGAGGCAGTTCTCATCACAGTAAGCATTAAAAACTAGGGTTGAATTATATCCAGTTTAATGTGACAAAAGTACTTATTCATCCTCCTCATCATCACTTTTGAATTCCCCATTGTCCTCATTTCCAGATTCAGGCTTGTCATCATCCATGTCACCATTTAGAGACTCCTCGCAACCATTGCTCCCTGCATTGTTTGCGTTACTGAGTTCTTGGAAATATCCCTGTTTATGTGCATAAGCGCGCTTGTTCTTAAGGCTAGACTTGATGAATTCTTCAATTGCCCATCCATGTGGGAATCGCTTGAAATGCTCGTGGCATTCTCGAGCCTAGGGGATCTGGGTGAAAGAGAATTTATGAAAGATTGGCAATCAATGACATACCACCCCAATGACCTGGGCAATAAGGTGCTTGGGTTGGCAGTGCCATTTGATTGTACAGTTGAGCCCAGCCTTGTTGCCTGCATCTTGGACACAGCACTGCAAATCTTCAGATAAGAATGAGTGTAAAAAAAGAAAGTAACTTACTCGAAGGGCACCATATAACTGTTAGGGCAACACCAAAATCCACTCGTGGGATTCCTCGTGCGGGCTCTACAAGAAGTTCGACGACGATCGCTGATGCGATCAAA
>QMFE01004685.1:0-14319 GCA_003314665.1 Tricholoma sp. MG77
ATGTCTCTCTGGACAGAGACGACGCCGCACGCAACAGAGATGTCGCAAAACTCGTTCTTGAAGTTTTTGGTAATGACCCCTTGGTCGTCCCGGAACATGACCTTGTCGATGAGCTCTCGAGGGCTGAATTGCTTTGCGTACTGAAGGACAAGGGCTCTGCGCTCATTGGAGAGCCGCCAATAGTTCTTGTAATCTACGAGGTCATCGTCCAGGGTATAGAGCTCAATAGCTACGGTGACGCAGTGCAGGTAATACATGAGGAAGGCGAGATCATGGTTTGGGACGATGACTTTGATACCCGTGCGAGTGATACCCATGGAGAGCGAGGCCGCGGCAAGGGTGTCCATTTGTCGACGAGGATATGTAGCAGTAGGATTGAACGAGGTATGGGTGCGTGTATAAACTGGAATGACATCTTCGCCGATTTAAAGGCATGATAAAGGGCAGGATGCCCTTTTTGAACTCACCTTTGCGCTTCCCAATCAAACTGGCCCTGCAATTGTGGCGGCAAGGCACGCCTTACACATCAGGAGCATCAACTTTTCAGGGCAACTGAAAAATTAAAATTGGGCCGAAAACAATAGTTTTGTCATGTGACTGCAATGGGACGCCTAAATTAGGAAACCAGATTTTTCGGGGTAAAAACCCCTGAAATGTTTAATTTCAGTCACTTCACTTAAACTACAAAGTTTCCAGCTGACCTGAAAGGTGGTTACTCACGATGTATAGCCTGCCAATCTACGTAGGCTGGCATTACTAAAATTTTCTGTCCTGCATCACGAAACATGCATGCATGACATTTGCCTGACACTGGCAGGTCGTGAGAATAATTAAGTCTATGACAGCTACATTCAAAACGATAGGCAGGACCCCGGATTATACCTACCTAGGCTAGATACCGTTCCAGACAAATTTGAGCAAATTTGACCCTAAAGGCTAGGTACATTTCCAGACAAATGGGGGGGTAAACACTGAAACAGCCTGATACATTGTCCAGACACCCAGACTAACTGATCTGGATGCTAGATCCTTGTCCAGACAAAGTCTCCATACCCTCCAAAAAAAAGAATCTCATGTAGTCTAGTGGTTAACATGTATAACTTATGTGTGAGATATATCTCAGTCTCGGGGTTCAAATCTGGCTTCATGCAATTTTTTTTGGCCATTATATCAGCTATACTAACTGTCTGCTGACATAATGTTGGCTTCGAATCACACCCATTGCCCAAGCGCTCAAGTGCCCAGGCATCACTCTCATTCTCCATATGGGTGATAACTTTCTGGATTTGGTGAATGTTCCCTCATTTGTTGAAAGCGAATGGATTTCAATTGGCAAAAAATACCCAATGCTCCATTCCAGAGGCAACATCAATTCTCCAAACAAAGCAATTTGCTTTGTTAAATTCAATCTCATTTCTTTGCCTGCTATCATCAACACCAAACACCACTGCAGTTGGAATAGAACTTGCTCAAGAGGATGCCAAACACTTCAAGACACTACTTGCAGGCAAGGAAACATTCTTCAAGGAGGCTATGCGCTTGTCCCGAAAACGTGGTCGCGGGAAGCAAAATGCAGAGGAGGAGGCTGAATAATACCGTACCATACTCAGAAATTTATATTAGAACATGTAGAATGCATTCTCATGCATTTGAGGTGATTCTGCAGAACGATAACACATTTAGGAATGCTCCAGGAGGCTAGATACCGATTTCCAGACAAATTTACAGCTTAGAGAGGCTAGATACCAATTCCAGATAAATTTTGGGCTTGGGAAGGGTAGATCCCATTTCCAGACAAGTAGAAAAAAATTTGCATAGGGTAGATGCATTCCAGACAAAACAGACAAAAATCTGTCCAGACAAAAATGACCAAAACTCGGACTTTTGGTATCTAGGCTCCATAGGGGTAATCTGGGGTCCTCGATAGGCCTGTCCTGAAAAACGGGTCCTGAATTTTAATTGACATCTATGATTTTTATTAAAATGCCCTCTGGGAATCAAAAGTTCAGCTCCCGCAATGTGTGCATTTTTTCAAGACCCACCCATCATTTTGAATGTACACCGGGGGCAGTGCACCATGTACCCAGTAGACACATTGTAATGAAAAGCACATCTCAGAGAGTATTTGCCCACTAGCATACATGGTAAACACATTCTGAGCAAAGCCATTATATTATTTTTGTGTCACAATTGTGTCACTCAACAATCCTAACCATAGACTCTTTGCTCAAAATACTACCACATCAGAAACGAATACTATATCATATTATCATTTACCCCCAATGCGATAGCAACATAAAATAAGTCCTGTAACCAAGAGGTCGGGTGTTCAATTACAGCTCTGGGCAACAGGCTGATAATTAATGAAACTGATTCATTATGCTGTACTTCTAAGACAGCTAATAGGAGAATCATGAGTCATGACAAATAGGGGGAAAATTCCACTACGTAGTCTACTGGCCTGATAATAATGGTTATAGGGGAGTGATACCAACTCAATAAGGGACTAACCGTCCTAATTGGGATGGGACTTACTTTATGTTGGGCACTTCCCCTGGTGGTAGCTGGAATGTTAAATCAAGGTAAATTTGGCAATTGCCATTGGCTGCTTATCCCAAGGCCATCAAGGCCATCAGCCACATCATGGCATGTCTGCCAATACTGCAGTGTGTTCTCACTCTGCAGCCTTTCACCGAGGTACAACAACTCTAGTAATACTTGCTATTACAGCTAAATTCAAAACGATAGATGGGTCCTAAAAAATTGCACACTTTGCAGGTTCAGAATTTTGGCCTCCGAAATGTTCCTGAGATCCTAATACTTGATTTAGTAATTTATATAAGCTTAAGCATTGCACTAATCCCTGTTCAAGAAACCACTCAACTTGAAGATCCCTAATGCAGGGCCCTAATATATAGAAACAGTACAGGACTGAGGACATTACTCAACCACCTCAAAGCTAGCCATCTACACAACAATAAATATAGCATGGTTGCAACCATAATGATACTAGTCTTGACTCTGCTGTTCTCCTACAAAGACATCCACAATGAAACTGAGTGAAAAGGCAAAAGAAAAAAAGACAGATGATGGTAGTAAGAGTAAGAGGCATTGGTAAATAAACATTCAAAGCTTGTTTGGCCATGGTTCTAGGTTGGGCTGGGCATGGATGGCTCTTGCACTAGTGCTGGATGGCTCTTGCATTTCATGGGTACAATGACGAAAATCGAATGAGAATTGAGGTACCAGAATAAAATATGTGGGAGTTGTGCTATACCTGAGAGGAATATAATCCTATAAGAACCCCCTGGTGAGGACCACAAGTTAGATCACCATTCCATGGCGCAGGCACCAGAACTTGCTGGTGGCCAGAACAATGCACCTATGTAACATACACCAGCACATTCCTCTCCATCATGAAGTTGGACATCACCCACAGTTTATCCACCAGTATGCGCCGCCTTGTGGCTATGTGCTGCCCCATGGCTATGTCAAACCTCCGCCAATGCAGCAATACATGTTACCACATTATGCTCAACCACAAGCACTGCAGCAATATGCTCTGCTCCATCCTCGACCTCAACAGCATGTGCCACCCAATAATAATGTTGTTCAACCCCAACCAGTATTCCCATATGGACTGCCCCATGGTTATGCTCACCACCCTCTGTATTTTGGTCCAGCTCCCCACCCTTTCTCTGCAGCCTCTACACCCATGGCAAGACAGTGTACACCCTGTGAGACAGCGCACACCCCTAGCAAGGCAGCATCCAAACCAAGAACCAAGGCCAGGCAGTGCATCGTTATTGGCCTGTTCCAGTTCACAACTAACCATAGTGACCACAGTGTTCAAATTTCAGGTTGACATCGATGGTGGCAAGGCAAAGTGCGAGTTTTCTGCTGAAACTGATATTTCTTGGCCAGATTTTCAGCAGCACATAGCAGTATACCTTGGCAAGAACACCGAGCTTATGTACAAAGTAACAGGAGGCACTGGCAAGGCATCTTACCTGAACGATGGTGATAATTTCAAGAATGCCATAGAAAAACTCTGTCAACAGGCATACAATGCATGCATGCAGCCTGTTGCTCTGGAGATTAGAGATATGGTGAGAGTTCTGTATGGGTAACAAGCTAAGCTGACCCCCACTCGTGACAGAGTAAAACCAGCGCCCCAAGCAAATCAAAGAAAAGGCAGTGGGAGGACGATATTCCTCCAACTGATGAGAACAGTGATACCCAGCTGAAGGCCTACAAACAGCTTGAGGCTAATACACAATGTGAAGTGCACCATGGACATTGCTTCATCAATCATGTGAGTGGTCACAACAACCACCGCCGTCTTGATCATTCTGAGATGGGCCTCTGGGCTAAGAAAATCATGAGTTTCCTGTTTCATAAGACTGATATGATGATGTATGAATACCTAATGAGCAGTCTCTGGGTCAAGCAACTGTCTACAATCCACCCCACTGTCTCAACTTTTTGATCATGGCCCAGCCAAAAAACCTCGCAATTCATCTTCAAGTTCCTCATCGGCAATTCCTGAGGTCCATGTTACCATCCAGAACATAACACCCAAGGCATCTTCATCCAATAATGCATCCACTGAATCTTGCATTCTCGCCAACTCTCTCTCTGCTAATCATGCCTCCATGGAACCTGCATACACATTTGCACTACCCACTTTCTCACTGCCACCATACTCAACACAGTCAACATTTGAACCCTTTCCATGTGTGGAGGAAGTGATCAAACTTGTAGAAGTCAATAAACCTGACCAGCAATTCAGACAGCTTTTGGACTACTATTGGAAGCAGGAATCACCTCATCAGAAGAGCTTTTACTCTGTGTTATGAACTGAGAACATGCAGGACAGGATGGAACGAATGACGGACAGACATGTGAGGTGACATGAGCTGGGAACGAATTGCAACAGATGTATCACTTGATGTGCGAGCATGGGAGTGTGCGCATGTGGGCGGGGAACAAGTGCGAACAGTTGCAGAGGGTGTAGCAGTAGTGCGAAGACATGAATGGAGTTGCGCGTGAGATCGAGCGCAGAGAGCAAGGCGTGAGGTGCGAAGCGGATGCAGAGGTGCTTGCAGATGATGCTGTAGTGAATGTAAGCCTACTCGTCCAAGAGGGGAACATACACAGCTTCAAAGAACTGGTGGACATATGGGCTAATGGCTTCAACCATGCAGAGCAGGCTGGTTGCACCCTGACCTAACAATGAGCCCGTATTTCGGAATTAAGTGAAGAGGATGACTAAGAGTAAGAGAGCGGACGAGACTGAGTTCAACAACGGATGTATTGCGGCAGTTACGCGTGGGAACACGCATGGACAACACAGGTAATGGACAAGTACAAAGTACAAGCAAGTTAGAGTTACAACGGAAAATGGGGTTGTATCGAAGTTGTCGAAGTTGATAACAAAGCTAAAGAATAAGAGTGGGAGCTACAGCTATTTAACAAGCGCAAGAGCACAAGGAAGCGCGGCGCTCTGCGATTATGTAAGGCAGGTATGGCATAACATAATTGAAATAGTAGTGAATGAATTTCAAATGAATGAATGAGATGAACTAAGAATACGGACTTGAAATAAGAATTGCAAATTTGGTTGCACACGGCATGACCCAGGATAAGTGCTATGCACGAGGCTAGAGCGCAGCGGAGCGGATCAGATGACAATAGAGCCGCATGGTGCGCCCGCGGAAATAGCTCGCACAGGAATAGATGTGGGTTGCAATGCAAAACAAGGTTATTGCATGAAAATGGAAGCACAAGGTGCAGGGAGCTCGGGAAACATGCAGAAGTGGAAGCGCGGCACGTGACATGTGCGTGGGGTGTGCGGGAGCGTGGAGATCGCGGATGGATGGACTTTGACCACAGAGATAATGCAGAAGTGCTCGCATGAGCATAGCAGCATGTAGAGAGCAAAGTGCTAGCTGGAATGACTTGTAAATTGGCAAGAGGGTTCTAGGGGGTGTAGGGAACAGTCACAGGTGTGACAGATGTCACGGGGAGCATAGGAAAATGCATGACAATGAGGGGGGGTAGTTACGGATCATAACAGTATCCCTCCTTTATGGCTGAGACCCTAGAGGCCGATAAGCTAGATGCAGGATCAGATGTGAGAGCAGAGCAAAATGTCAAGGAATGTGAGTGAGTGCAGATGTGCGGACAGATGGTGGAGGTGACAGGAATGTGAGAGCATGAAGTTGCAGTACAATGCAGCGCCAAATGGATCACAAAGAATGTGGACAGAAAAGGTGCAGACGGAGCACAAGAGCGAACACAGATCTGTGAGAGCGAGGACTAAAAACTCACAGGCAAGTCCATGTGGAAATCTTGAGAATGAGTGTGTACAGCATGAGTATGAGCAAGAGTCAGAGACAGGCTGAGAAGTGTAGGGGAAGCACTGATGTGCAGGGAGTGTGGAATGAGTGCAGACATGCGCAGAAGAGTTTCGTGGTAGTAGTGCATGGTTGCGAGGCCATGAGCGCAAACTACAGCGATGAAGAATGGGGTGTGGTATCGGCAGACAACAGAAATACAGGAGCACAGATTGCAGAATGCAAGACATGCGGACTGAGGAACAGGAATTGGGTAAGGAGTGTGGGGGAAAATGATAAGCGGAGCTGAAGAGTGATAATGAAGTCAGGAGTATGAAGCATGAGTGCAAGAGCTGCGGAAATTGTTGCGGAAAATTTCGCAAGATGTGCAGACAGGTGCGTTGATGTGCGGAAAAATTCACTGAAGGGTGTGGAAGCATGAGCAATGTTGGAAAACATGATGATGGACAGCAAAACGGCATGCACAGAGATGATGGCGACTGGTTTGCACACAACAGCTCAATGAGTGGCATGCATGAGAGGGGCAGAAGACTGGAGATGCTGCTGGGAAGGTGTTACGAACCAAGAACGAACGTGCAGGGAGGGGACAGATGACGGACAGACATGCGAGGTGACGCGAGCTGGAAACAGATTGCAACGAATATAACACTTGCCATGCGAGGTTACGCGAGCTGGAAACAGATTGCAACGAATGTAACACTTGCCATGCGAGTGCGGGAGCATGTGCATGCATGTGGGAACAAGCGCGAACGGTTGCGGAGAGAGTAGCAGTAGTGTGAAGACATGAATGGAGTTGCACGCGAGATCAAGCGCAGAGCGCTGATGCATGGAGAGTGAAGCATGAGGCGCAAAGCGGATGCGGAGGTGCTTGCAGACGATGCTGTAGTGAATGTAAGCCTACTCGTCCGAGAGGGGAACATACACAGCTTTGAAGAACTGGTGGACATATGGGCTATTGGCTTCAACCATGCAGAGCAGGCCAGTTGCGCCCTGACCTAACAATGAGCCCGTATTTCGGAATTAAGTGAAGAGGATGACTAAGAGTAAGAGAGCGGACGAGACTGAGTTCAACAACGGATGTATTGCGGCGGTTACACACGGGAACACGCACAGGCAGCACAGGTAATGGACAAGTACAAAAATACAAGTGATACGAGGAAATATCAAATCGAAGTCGATAACAAAGCTAAAGAATAAGAGTGGGAGCTACAGCTATTTAATGAGAGCGAGAGCGCAAGGAAGCACGGCGCTCCGCGATTATGTAAGGCAGGTACGGCATAACATAATTGAAATAGTAGTGAATGAATTTCAAATGAATGAATGAAATGAACTAAGATTACGGACATGAAATAGAATTGCAAATTTGGTTGCACACGGCATGACCCAGGATAAGTGCTATGCGCGAGGCGAGAGCGCAGCAGAGCGGATCAGATGGTGATAGAGTCGCGTGGTACGCGCGCGGAAATAGCTCGCACAAGAATAGATATGGGTTGTGATGTGAAATGGGGTTATTGCACGAAAATGGATGCACGAGGTGCGGGGAGCTCAGGAGACATGCGGAAGTGGAAGCGCGGCACGCGACACGTGCGTGGGGTGCGCGTGATGACGCTTGACTGCGGTGCGTGGAGGCGCGGAGATCGTGGATGGATGGACTTTGACAACGGAGATAATGCAGAAGTGCTCGCATGAGCGTAGCAGTGTGTAGAGAGCAAAGCGCTAGCTGGAATGACTTGTAAGTTGGCAAGAGGGTTCTAGGGGGTGTAGGGGATAGTCACAGGTGTGACAGATGTCATGGGGAGCATAGGAAAATGCGTGACAATGAGGGGGGTAGTTACGATCATAACAGAAGGCATACACACAAGCACGGGGAATGATGTTCAGGGAATAAGAGGAGGAGCAGAGTAGAGAACAGAGCATGCACAACAATAATGAAGCACAGTGAGAGGAGCGCACACATGCGGAGGAGTGCAAGAGCGGCACTAAGAGTGTGAGAAGTGCAAGAACGGAAGTAGGAGTGGTGAAATGCTCCGAAGAAGCACGAGAAAATACTCAGTGGCAGTGTGAAAGCGGCGATAGCGACCAAAAGGTCAGCGCAACAACAGGATTACAAGAATAACCAAGTGCAAGAGCATGGGTGAGGAGCGGAGGAAGCATGAGAAAATACCCAGCAGTGGCGCAAAAGCGACGATGGTGACCTGAAAAGGTCAACACTATAACAAGATTTACAAGATTTAGCAGATGGTTATAAGGTTACCTATCCCCCCTTCAAGGGAGGCTTCCCAAGCCGACCTAAGACAGGAATAATAGAAAACAGAGCAAGTGAACTGCGGCAGAAACAGAGTGAAGGAAGAATGCCAGGCGGAGCAAAATCAATTGCAGAGATACTGGAGGGCAAGTTGCAACAATGTAGACAGAATACTGAAATTGGGAACAGCAAACCAAGGGTGTCGGGGTGTTAGGCGGCTCAATGACCAGGTCAATCATTAAAGATTATATTCGGACGAGCCTGTTAGGTCCAAGCATCTCAAAGCAGGTGAAACATCAAATGGGTGCAGCATGAATACAAGGGTCAACAGGAATACCAAAAATCATTAACAGAGGTACCACAAAAACTTATGCAAGCACATGCAATAATTCTGGAACAGAAGCACAGAATAGTGCAAAAAGGGCAGGGGAACGTGCTGACGGACATACAAAGTGTGGGTGTGGAGTGCATGGAAGCGTGGAAGCGTAGCAGAGATCAAGTGCAAAGAAACTCCAGGGAAAGCGCACAGCACGAGACATGCAGATAACATGCAACACAATGTAAGACAGAGATGCATACATGAGGTGACCGGTTCTCAATGCAGTGGCAGAGTGACAAGTGGAACACAGTGAAGGTAATTGACAAGATTACCACACTCAAAACAATGGGCCAAAACAATGTATTGCACCAAAAATATTCCAATCGTTGCAATAACGGGAAAAGGCATGGATATAGAAACACGGCAAAGGCCACAGAAGTAGAAAGCTGGCAGAACATGCCAAGACAGTGCACGGAGGTGCGACTGATGCAGATAGTGTCCAGGATGTGTGGAGACAACAGAGATGTGAAGCAAAGATAGCACGCACGAGAGCGCAGACAAACAACAGAGTGCAGAAGCGCGAGCGAGAGCGGAATTGCAGACGAGTGCAGCATCGGTGATAGAGGCGGATGAACATCGGGTGTGACAGAGTGTGACAGGAGCGAGGTCAAGCTTCAGTGAGTGCTTCACATACTTCCAAGTACTGACGGAAGGTTACACAACACCTAGCAAGATGAGCAGCGAAGTGGAATGAATTGCAGCGGAAAAACTGCACAGAAGCATGCAAGCGCAGAGACAGAAGCGGACAGCGCGAGAAGGACATCGCACGAGAGCGGACGACGCAGTAGAGTGTGGGAAAAATAAGGTAGTGTACTGTGACGGAGTGCTCAAGTCCAATTACATGATAACTAAAGCATGAGACTTCCGGAACATGCAAGAGAGAACTCATAGCAAACAGTGGACAAGGAGCCTGCGAAATATCTGACACAGACATAGTAAGGTGCGAAAAATACTCGAGTGAGGTCTGAGTGCAAGAGAACATGCAGCAAGATCAAGAGCAAGATGCACGAGCAATGCAGACAATGAGAGCTGAAAGCAGCAGAGTATAACAGATGCCATGGAGCACACATGAGCGCAGCGACGGTGGCAAACGGACTACGAGAGCGTGCGGAATGACGCATGGACACTAGAAGTGCCGGAGCACAACCAGTGATACAGGATTAACGGACATTGCCTCGTGAACATAGCGAATGCAAAAAAGGCAAAGAGAGATGAGTGCGGCACCCTGCATGGACAAGCGCGAGTGCAGCGGTGTAAGAGCATTGTGAAAGAGCATAGGGATGTGTGGAGAATGTACACGTGGATGCGGCGATAGCAGATAAGGCATTGGAGTAGATGTGAAGACTGGGAGCATGCAGCACAAACTTGATGCACGAGAACGGAGGTCATGAATAAATGAGCGGAATATGCGCAGCGAAGCGCAAGCGTAAGGTCACCAGCGACAGCGACAGAAAGGCGAGGAAGGTGATGGAATGGGGATCAGGAATTGTTGCATAAGGCCAGACTCAGCTTTGTTATACTGTTACGAACCGAGAACATGCAGGACAGGACAGAACGAATGACGGACAGACACACGAGGTGACGTGAGCTGGGAACGGATTGCAACAGATGTATTGCTTGATGTGCGAGCACGGGAATGTGCGCATGCGCGCAGGGAACAAGCATGAACAGTTGCGGAGGGTGTAGCAGTAGTGCAAAGACATGAACAGAGTTGCGTGCGAGATCGAGTGCAGAGTGCCAATGTGTGGAGAGCAAAGCAGATGTGGAGGTGCTCACAGACAATGCTGTAGTGAATGTAAGTTTACTTGTCCAAGAGGGGAATATACACAGCTTCGAAGAACTGGTGGACATATGGGCTAATGGCTTCAACCATGCAGAGCAGGCCAGTTGTGCCCTGACCTAACGACGAGCCTGTATTTCAGAATTAAGTGAAGAGGATGACTAAGAGTAAGAGAGCGGACGAGACTGAGTTCAACGATGGATGTATTGCGGCGGTTACGCGCAGGAACACGCATGGACAACACAGGTAATGGACAAGTACAAAGTACAAGCAAGTTAGAGTTACAATGGAAAACGGGGTTGTATCGAAGTTGTCAAAGTTGATAACAAAGCTAAAGAATAAGAGTGGGAGCTACAGCTATTTAACAAGTGCGAGAGCACAAGGAAGTGTGGCGCTCCATGATTATGTAAGGTGGGTACAGCATAACATAATTGAAATAGTAGTGAATGAATTTCAAATGAATGAATGAGATGAACTAAGAATACGGACTTGAAATAAGGATTGCAAATTCAGTTGCACACAGCATGACCCAGGATAAGTGCTATGTGCGAGGCTCGAGTGCAGCAGAGCGGATCAGATGACAATAGAGCCGCATGGTGCGCCCACGGAAATAGCTTGCACAGGAATAGATGTGGGTTGCAATGCAAAACAAGGTTATTGCACAAAAACGGAAGCACAAGGTGCAGGGAGCTCAGGAGACAATGCAGAAGCAGAAGCGTGGGGTGTGCATGATGATGCTTGACTGCCAGGCAGTGTGCGGGAGCACGGAGATTGTGGACAGATGGACTTTGACCACAGATATAATGCAGAAGTGCTTGCATGAGCATAGCAGCATGTAGAGAGCAAAGCACTAGCTGGAATGACTTGTAAATTGGCAAGAGGGTTCTAGGGGGTGTATGGAACAGTCACATGTGTGACAGATGTTACGGGGAGCATAGGAAAATGCATGACAATGAGGGGGGGTAGTTACGGATCATAACACTCTGCCCAGAGGATGTGTTGGGTGTAATTGGCCATATGGGATTATCTCAGGCAAGAATTCTTTGCAACTATTCCAAACAGATTGTCTTGCCAGTTTTAGGACTGCAGGGCAACTATGAGAAACCTGAGATTGGCATCCTTCAGTCCACCATCAATGAAGCAAATTGATTCACTCACAAAGCAGAGCAGAACTTGGGCAGAACCAGTGGCACTAGGGAAGATGAGTCAGAGGAGTGTGACGTGGCAGATGAGTACGACTCAGACAGCACTTGTTTAAATGGTACAAGGGAAAACTTACCATGGCCATTGAAAAACTACATTCCCTCCTGGGGTTCATCCTTATCTTGTTAAAGGAACAAAGCATGTTTCCATGGTTTCAACATACCTGGACCAAAAATTTCCATGGTTTCAACATGCCTGGACCAAAAGATACCCATCTTACCATAATTAGTCTTTAGAAAAAATGTTTTCACACTACTACTAAGCAATATATTTGCTATGTTTATACCAGCCATAAGCTTTTCTTGGCATAACAACACTGTAAACAGCCTCCCATATCATACAATAGGGATCACACCCAGGGCCTTCCATCTCACCAAGGATGTAGTCACAATTAGCTTGAAGCCAAGCTTTGATGGCTGAAAAAGCTTCTTTGATAGGATTCAAGTCTGGAGAATAAGATGGTAGGTATAAAAGACGCATGCCGCTATCATGTAAAACAAATAATCAGGACCATTATAAATTGCAATGATATGACAAGTACACACCATGCTTCAACCATCTCTTGGAGGCCTGGAATCTTGTGTATGCTTGCATTATCCAATACAAGCACAGAGTTGGGCAGTGGCCATGGTTGCATTCAGTCCAATACCCCCTCAACGAAATCATGAAATTCACCCTCAGTGAAGGAATGATCTAATATGTACCTCCAAGTGCAATATATTATCAAGAGATAGGGCCAGTAGAATGGGGTATCTACAATGCATCAGGAGTAATTGGAAGCCATATCTGAAGATATTTCGCAACTCACTTTTGACCTCGAATAAAGAAATCTTTGCATCATGCATGGTTTCCATGTGCAGCCCAAGCATATTGCCATCAGAGCAATAAGTGGTTGAAGTGACTCTCATCAGAAAAAACAAAGTGTCCTGGCCTAAAATGCTCTCCCACCAGCATTTTGTAATTGGCCTGGTCAGCTTCATCATGCCCTACAGCTGGATGTGTCACCTGAAACCCACTGACTTTTAGGTGACCAATATGAAGAGCAACTGTGGTAGTACTCACCTTCTTTAATGTGAAACCTTGCCTACGTAGTGTTCTTGCAATTGCGGTGGTCGAGGCTATCATGTTGCAGACTTCATGCAATTGATCTTGCAACTCTTGCTAGTGTTTTAAGGTCCGGTTCGGTCTGGTTTTTCAACCCCAAAGGGGGCAACTGGCAACCACAACCGGTTGCAACTGACCCCCAACTTACTGGGACCGCAACCAAACCGGTACAACCAGTCCCAATTGGTCCAGTTGTCCCCAAATGACCGGTTGGAACCGGTTTTACCTGCTTTTTTCAACTGTAAACTATATATTATATATTGTTTTAAATAAATTTAATTACACAACACCCTGCAAGCAGGTGCTCGTGGCGGTGACA
Organism: Tricholoma sp. MG77; assembly: GCA_003314665.1. Lineage (NCBI taxonomy): Eukaryota > Fungi > Basidiomycota > Agaricomycetes > Agaricales > Tricholomataceae > Tricholoma > Tricholoma sp. MG77. Next base: position 13,390 of record QMFE01004685.1, read on the forward strand.
AGTTGCTAATAGAACAAAAAAACAAAATAAGAAAAACAAAATAAACGATGGCCCCACTGTCTCGCATTTGATGGGAGAGTGGGGCAGTGCTGTCATTGTGTTTGTTGGTGCCAAATGTGCATCGCTTGTTGTTGCCATGTTGTCATTCGCTGTCCAAGTCATCCCTGCCATTCATTGTCCCTGCTGCTCGCCTGCCGCCTCCCCTGCTTGCTCATCTTCCCCGCTGTTCGTTGTCGCTCATCATTGCCATGTTGTTGTTCACTGTCCAAGTCGTCCCTGCTGTTCATTGTCCCCACCGCTCACCCACCGCCTCCCCTGTTTGCTCATCTTCCCTGCTGTTTGTTGTCGCTCATTGTCACCCTGTTGTTGTTCACTGTCCAAGTCATCCCTGCTGTTCATTGTCCCCGCCGCTCACCCACCACCTCCCCTGTTTGGTCATCTTCCCCACTGTTCATTATCCCCCATGTTGGTTGCCCCTGGCATTTGGTGTTTGTTTGTTGGTGTTTGTTCATTTGCATTCATTGGCATTTGTCATCCTGGTTCCATCGTCATCAGCACCTCCATCTCCCCCTATGAGCAGTCACTCACAGGCAGGGTGGTGGTGCTGTGATGTGGTGGCCATGGTGCTGTTGTTGTTGCTGTCTAGGAATAGAACCCATTGCCACCCTGCAAGCAGAGGCTCGCAGTGGTGACATAGGGGATTGGAGGGGTATGGCGAGGGCTCAGGTGCATTGATGGTGGCTAGGTGATGTCCTAGTAAAAGACAAGAAACTAAAAAGAGAATAAGTTAGTTCAAGAAATAAGATTTAAAAAAAGAAATATACTTGACGTTCGTTGGTGGCACTTTCAGGGGAGGTGGGGTGCATGTGTTGATGGTGGTGGTGGACGCATGAGATGGGACTGGAGTCATGGGAGTCGTTTGTTGTCATG
>QMFE01004701.1:958-12130 GCA_003314665.1 Tricholoma sp. MG77
TTTTTCTTCCCCATGCTGGCAGAGGTGTAACTAAGTGATGTAGCACTGCCTGGAGTAGACAGTTGACAGTAAGCAGAAAATAGGAGACAGAGCAGCCAACAGAAGACAGTAATGGAATAGTGAGACAGGGCTGAATGAGAGAGGCAAAACAGAACAGAGCAGAACAGAAGCAGGAGACAGCCGAGTGCGAATCTCGCTGTTGTCACCAGATGGAGACGTGCAGTCTCACTGGAACGCGCCGAGAACGCAAGCGAGAAGCCCTATCGCACGGGCAACACAGTCTATAGCAGTGGTAGGATAAGACAAACTGTATCTATGTGTACTCTAACATGAACATGAGATCACGTGACTACATGCCACATGACCTGACACCTGACTGTGCACATATGCACGGTTACACCGCTGAAGCCATTTTCAAATATATTGCCAAGACTTACCTCACAGTGCCGGCGCTGGCCCCAGCTGTTGCCCCAAAACCAGCTGCAAAACCTGTTGCGAAGACAGCATCATTTCTCACCAGTGCATGCTCGTTCCAACGGCCCACCACCGCAACTAAAACAACCACAATCTTGAAGCGCACTCCACGAGAAGAACTTGCCGACGAGCTGGCCTGGTACCTCAGCCTTGAAGCCACTCCAATGGAGATGCAAGAAGGGGAAGAGGGAAAGAGTGACAAGCCGTCAGCTCAGGAAGTTCTGTTAAACTCGCTCCTTTGGTGGAAGGTGAGTTCCATATTTAGCACCCATAACTTTCTAACAACTTGGTGTTCAGGTACACACCACTGAACTTTTTCCTACCATTGCTCAGATGGCTGGGGACTATCTCGCTATACCTGCGACCAGTGTCTCCATCGAGCAAGTCTTCTCAAAGTCCTGACACATTTGCAGCAATTTATGCAGTTCTTTAAAGGAGAAGACAATTACCATGGCCCTACTGACAAAGGTTTGAATATGGAGCAGGTTGTTTGGGATGATGCCACACAAGGTGCTTCAGCGGAAGCATGGTGATAATGGAAAAAAATAATAGTATTAAAAACCGTGTATATACTGTTTATTAAACATATATAGATGGTAATACCGTTTAGACAACCGTTTATGTATACTTGGTCCTCAGTGCATATACTACTAAATGGTTGGAGCCTTCAAATTGACAGTACAGGCCGTGTGCGTTGTTGTTGTAATGTAACCCTAGGAACTTGTCAGTAAGAAAAAACGTTACATAAAACACTTACCTCAAGCTAGGGTCGGGCCAGGCTATGGTGGTGATCGACTCAGAGAACTTGAACCTGGAGTCAGATAGTACTATAATTCCAGTCTCAGATGAACCTGCCAGTCACGTGCAGATTGAACTGTACTAGGGTTAGGGGTCGTTCTGACTTGTGAGTCCCAGGCTGAGGAGTCCGACTCAACTTGACTCGGACTCAGAAGTCTTCAAGTTGAACGTCTTGAACTTGGGGAACATGTTTTCTCTTCTCTCGTCCAAGTCTGCACTCCATTTTGTTTCCTGCTCGCTCTTCATCACCTGAAGGTCTGACTTTTCGTCACCTGCCCTGAGTCTGACTTATCGTCACTCAATCCTTGGATTATGTTCTCGGGACACCCTTCAACAATGGCCTTTCAGCATCCTCAGGCTCATCATCCAATCTTGAAATACTGTCAAAGTTAACCCTGCCAACATCACCTGCAGTGACATGGAAAGTTTTCGTACTGAGAGCGTCGCCTTTAAAGGTATTCCATGGAGAACTGATATCCTCCATACCCCTGGTGGGCTCGAAAAACTGATGGATATTTCTCAACTATCCATGAGGCAACCATTTTTCGTTTGGCTTTAGTCTAACACTAGGCTGTTGAAGAACTTTCTAGCCCTGGTACAGGAGCGTGAGTACTGCATGTGGGCTGCGGATGTCCCAACAACCGAGCTGCATGAAAAAGGACTGCAGCCACCGAGGAAATCTCCCTTGGAAGGGTTACTATTGCTTCGCCAATTTTGCAACACAGGAGTACGACCCGAACCCGAAAGAGAGGCAGACCTCTTTGCTAAAGAGATTCTGCATTATTGTATTTTGGATATGTTTGCACAGGTAAATAACAAAGGTGCGGAGGATGCTGCAAAGGACAGGTCTACTCTTCCACTCATTGTTAAATTGGTGCGCCCGCACTTCCCCTGCAGCGCCTGACCCACCTTATATCCCTTTATGGCCAGGGTCATTCAAGCCTCGAACATTGGCCTAGACTGATCTACAGCGTCACAACCATTATGGAGCAATCTAGATCCAAAGTAATGCTCCTCGGCAGGCAGGACATGGATACCGGAGACCAGCAACTTTTTCATTGTTTCCAGAATCTCCACGTTTCCACGAAGCGTATTCAAAAAAAAACTTTTTGCACAACTTTGCATCTGCAGGATTCCACTTGTGCTATCTCCTAAAGGTCTGTGTGGAATTTAGAACAGAAAAATGTTGGACTAATGCTTTGCTAGGGTAACCTGCACTTGCCTAAAGATATACACTCTCTAATGGAGGAACTGTGGAAGGGGGGTATTGCAATGAATGATGATTTTTCACTGTCCCCAAAAAAACTCCAAACTCCTTTGAACGTGGCCCTCAGCATATCTCCATTATTTCTCCTCGGGGGCAGACAGCTTGCGAGTCTTTCCATGGGAAAGCCAAGGCTATTATCTGTACGTACCGCTAATCATGCTATAGCAGCTTCAAGTTATTAACCCGGCTGCAGATCTGGGCAGCACTTGGAAACCAACGACCAGTGTTGGTCAAAGCTGCAGAAAGCAGGCTCTGGAGGGCATTGATTGACATTGCGTCGACCTCCTCACCCCTTAAAGATATTCTTTCTCTGGCTTTACGGGATATACAGGAGATGGTTTCTGGCGATCTTGATGCATGCCATCCCCACTGGTTTAAAGCAGGTCAGTTAAAATCCGAAGATAGTTATTCCTGTAGCCGGAAATGATTGGCTTATCCATGTCCATGCAGATACAATTGAACAGCAAGGGTTAAGCCCCATGATATCCTCAAAGCCACTTTTGCAATGCACACCTGAAACCTCCTCGGGATCCTTGCTACATGAAGAGGAAGAAGAATCGGACAATGAAGATGGCAGTCAGGGCAAGACGAACCCAATTAGGGTGCTCGAGGCTCCTCCTGTGTCTCCCTCCAATCCAACTGTCACAGCTTTCCAGAAACCATCCCCATTACCTCAGTCATGCGTTACCCAGCAAGGAAGGCAATCAGGAGGTGATCAGATTTTGAATAGCATGGGAAGCCAAAACATGGCTGAAGCCATGACTACGGACGAACCTCATGACATGCTGGATTGTTTTGGAAGTGACGATGCACATGCTGTGGATGGTCAAGCGGATGCAATGGGCAGAGAAAGGGTATTAGAGAATGAAAGAGAAAGGGCAAGCCGGGACATGGATGTTGATCAGTCCAATCTTGGTGACAAGAATCATGACATGGCGAAGGGGAAGGACATGCAGGATCATATTGGAAATGAGAATGCAAATGATGTTGCGGACGGTTGAGTGGATGCGATGGGCAGAGAAAAGGCGTTAGAGACTGAAAGAGATGGGGCAACTCAGAACATGGATGTTGATCAGTCCATCCCGGTGACAAGGGTTACAATGTGGTGAAGGGGAAGGACACGCAGGATAGTATTGGAAATGACGACGTGCATGCTGTGGACGGTCGAGTGGATGCGATGGGCAGAGAAAAGGCGTTAGGGAATGAAAGAGAAAGGGCAACTCAGGACATGGACGTTGATCAGTCCAATCCTGGTGGCAAGGGCTACGACATGGCGAAGGGGAAGGGCACCGGCCTGAGGAGGTCAGATAGGAAGCAAAAGACGCCACCCCCACCCGAGCATGAAGGCAGGAATCAAGGCAAACCCAAACCCGCTTCCAGCAAGAAGGCAAAATCGAAGGAACAACCTTTGAAGCCCATGCTGAAGCCAGAGCCTGGGAGGAAATCTGACCCCCATCGAGATGCTGGTGCCATTGAGTGAAATTATTTTGAGGAAATCGAAATTGGAGGTACTAGCAGGCTTGTTGATATGATTGACTTAACCCAAGATATGGTCAGTCATCTGTCAATACATAGAGATATGTTGCACTGAAGTTCCTGGCAGGCAGAACCCACAAAGCCAAATCTGTCAACTGCTGGAAAGGTATAGGCCATTTTCAGTCTTTGTTAAACGCATAGCTCAGATTTATATGCAGCAAAGATTCTGTGGAAAATCTGTAGAGCTATGGGCTCCTGGTAAAGATGATCCAGTTACGTATATCCCTTCCTTCCATGTAAGTCTCCTGACTCGTGCACGTTATCCTCTTCTAACATTAGGCTTTACTCTAGTTCAAGACAGAACTTATGATGTTTGACGAGATTCATCAGGCTGTCAAAGCAGGCTACAAGGATGGCAAACCCTTGTGGATGGCAAGCCCTGATGAATCTGTCTTCTGTGTCATGTCCAAGCAGGAATTTGAGAGCAAAAGTGATCAGGAGATACAAGATTTGTTCAAGTGAAAGCATATTGTTGTACATGATCAATTTTCACCAACCCTCAGCTTTGATGAAAAGGGTCTGAGAACATTGGGCGATCTTCGTAGGCCTGTCACCATTCATGGTGTGCTGGATCTATCACTGCTTGTGCATCTGCTGATGCCCTAAAATAGATTACTCCAAAGAAAATACATTTAGCTCTGATTCTCACCACCAGAAGGGCACCCTGGAAGACATGCTTAGATGCCACAAAGAGAAATCTAAAATTCTCAATGCGCTAGACTTCCCAATGCTATCAGCTGGCCATCCTCCTACATTCATAGCATCAGATCTTGTGGCATTTAATGCAACTGTTGATTTGCCGATGTGCAGCCGCACCATCTTGTTTCCTGTGACCGGCACTCGATGGGGACTTGCAGCAATGGCAGGTGCTCACCACCTCTGGCACATTGACTGTAATGGCTTGTGTACCTATATTGACACCAAACTGGCCTAAAATGGTGGATTGTTGCATGGCCTAAGCATGGCTCTGATCATTTCTCCAATGCCGCCCTCTATACTGAAGACTTTCATATTGATGCTGCCAACCTCGACAAGTGGGATCTTGAAGCAGTCCTTCTACTCCCTGGATCTCGACTGTGAGTTATCTCTGCTGGTACAGCTAGAGAATTTTGCTAAATGTGGAATAGAATCATGAGACCAAATACACCGCACTTTGTCGTCACACCAGAGTCTGCAATTTGTCATGGGGGGCATTTCTATGCAATGTCAACCATTCAGGACACAATCTTTGGGATGCACCACATGTTTGTTGCTAGCAGAAGTGTTACAAACACTGAACACACTCAGGATGCACATCTTCTGCTGCGAAGGCTGGTTGTTCATGCTCATTATGTCTTTGTCAAACATGGATCCAATCTACATCTGTCAATGGCACCGCCCATGCCACACGTTCCCAATGTCTCCACCTTCGAAGGAGCAATTGACCTCTTCATGCTATGCATCGTCATGGAGCTTGGTGACCTCATCAACCCATTGGCATATAAAAATAAATATCGACATGATCGTGATCTTGACTATGATCGGCTGTGCACAATCCATGCCCGTGGCCTCACCAGAGACCTTCATAATTGGTGGTGTGGACATTACATGTTTTATGACATTCAAGCAGACCGTGGCATTGATGGCAAAGTCGTTTTCAAGGATTTATTTTCACAGCAGATTAATGCGCTGATCTCGTATAAGAAGTTAGCAGAGAAGAAGAATATCCATGGTGATGAATTGGAATGCACAGCACAGGTTTTTGAAAGCTTGGTAACGAAGTACTTCCCTCATGATGTGGCTCCCCAGACTCAGAGAATGCCTGAGAATGGCTTTGAATGGTGGGGGAGAACATATGTAGTTCAGCCTAAAATAGGCATCAACATCACTTCATATGCTGGCTCAAGTGAGTATTCCAGGCTGGTGAACTACTATTTCTTTTACAATTAAAACTGTAGGTCAGGATATCTTCATGCTTGGGGCAACCACTTTTGACAAAGAGTTTGTGCAACAGTACACAAAATTGGCAGCTGAGCTCCAAGTGGAATTGGATAACAACGGGGATTCTGGCAACGATGGCTCCCACACTGATTCAGAGGGGAGTGAAAGTGAACTGAGCAAACTGAGTGGCAGCGGCTGGGAGAGTCAAGGTACAGACATGCTTGCAATTTTTGAAACCTGCTCAAACATGCCTAACAGACAGTCAACATCCATGCAAACGTCATAGACATGCTGGGTAGGTGTTGCAATGAATGATTGCTCATCTCAAAATTATCTCCTGCATCTTCGTTGGGACCGCTATCTCTTCTAGCCCTTCTTAGGTGTCATAAAAACATTCAAATTATTTGGCTAGTTCAACTTTCATGTGGCAATTTCTCATTAATAACATTCTTATTGCTATCACCCTTGTAATGACTTCACAACTAGGCAAGATCAGTAGTACCCTGGGTAGCCCACCATTCTCATGGAACTTGCATAGAAGGAAGACTCTGAAAGCCTGTGTGGCCTAGAGCTGTGGTCCAGGGTAGGCTTGCCCCCATGATGACTGGCAACTCCCCTTTACCCTCCGCCAAACCCCACTCCAACCCATGGCCACCAGAAGACAATGCAGCGGCGGTGGTGCATCTCAGGGTGGAAGGACGGGAGACCTGGCAGCAACAGAGATATGGTTAAGGCGGCTGCGCAAGCTTTCCTACCAGTGGCAGAACTTCTGGTACTGACATGAACTTGAGGTCAGGCTCAACAATGGCCGTGCATACTAGTACTTGACTAGTACTACTAACTAGTAGGTGAATATCTGAGTCATTTCCAAGTCTTGATGTACTTCTATAGTAAGTAGTACTATATATATCATAGTCATGGTCACGGTACTACTTATGTAGTACCTGGTTTCTTGTGTCGGCTTAGTAATGGTTCAACTTTTCAAAACTACCCTTTTTGCAAGTCGCTCTCAGAGCTTGCTGTAAGGGGACAACCCCCAGGTATATATAGTTCCCTACCCATTGTTTATATTTCCTTTTCATTCCTTTCTATCCTACCTTATTCCCCTTATTTGTTATTGTTTACCTACAGCCCTATTATGGGCAACTGGTAGTAGTAGAGATACCTTAATCAATATCTAAGAATCCCCCCAGTATAACTTGCTTATAGCATTGACTTCTGTAATTACATAGTTTTATAGACTCCCTGTGCCCCTCTGTGGCCCCTGGTACCTGTGTGCCCCCTGTGTCTCCTCTTCTTCTGGGTCTTGCCCTTACACTCGCTGCTCCTCGGTCTTTTTGTCATTTTGCCTCGTACTCGTTCTTGGTCACATGCAGGTCTGACTTTGCATCACTTGCCTTCAATTTGAGTCTGACATGTTGTCACTCAATTTTAACCTGCGCATTGGCACCTTCAACATCTATCAGAAGCTCGTCCTAATGCCCTTGGAAGGAGCTTCAAACTATTCAAATATCTGATGCTCCCTTGAGGTGAGATCCTTGTTACCTTCCCTATCAGCCACGCCGTGCCCGCCCTTTACTCGTGCCCAGGAAATCGGTGCAAGCAACGTGTAACGGCGGTAGGGTGGGACTTGCCAATAAAACATCAAGAGATGACATGCAATCTGCTCCAGTTGACCCCAATGACGAATGTTGGCCAAGGCTGGTTGATAAGTGTTGGCCCCCAGCGTGTCATTTGACCAGAAGACAACACAATGTGTTGGTGGTGATGATGCCTAGGCTGCCGGTGATGCAGATGAGGATCGATGCGACCCGTGAAGATAATGCCTGCTCAAGCGGTAGCTAGATGGCCCTGCACCAATTTCTTTCAGTAATTGAGCCCTCTGCAGGACCCGGAAGGCCTTGACAGGCGCATCTGAGGCAACAATTAGATTGAGCTTTTGGTGTATGTCAAAAATACGGAGGTTGTTCTATTTCAAAAAAGTGTGGACACAACTAGCTAGTAAGCAAGCTGTGGGTGGCTATGAAGGCATGCCTTGAAAAAAGGCTATAGCAACAGCATGCATGGCATATTTCATCCCGCTACTCCCAGTCAGTTAAGTCCAACTCATCCGCCGTGTGCAGGTTACAGTGATGGCTATGGAACATGAGGTGCATGGTGATGAGCATGCATGCATCACACTTGATGAACAAGCCCCAAAATTCATCTTCGGTCAATCCAGGCCTATCCATACAGTCCAACTTGACGATTTTTTTCCAATCAGTTCGGCAACTCAAATCCCTTCCATTAAATTCGGGGGTGGAGGCAGCCTGTGGGTCCATCAAGTCTACCCTCAAAGATCGTGGTTGGGCCTGTGCACTAACGAAAGCTTCACATACCTGCAATGGCGTATGTCCTTTTCAAACGCCTCCTGGATTGGATTGCTATCATCTCTTGTTTGCTATGGTGGCAAACAGGTGCTGGGCAACGTGTGCTGATGTCTTGAATCCAGGCTTGTAGTAAGCATCCAGGCATCTGACATGGTGGAAAAGTTTGGCAACTAACCTCATAATAAATATTCCATCACAGGAACCCCAGGCATCAGATAGATTCTCTCTAATGGCACTGGATGGCAGTCCAGATTGAGTGCTTCATGTTAATGGAAATCGAGACTGACCCAAATACCCACACCAACCCTTAGCACATTCAGCAACATATTCTCCCTGGTAACGCCTGGATATTGTTAGGTATATTGCTGCTTCGGTAAATGCTGGCTCTTGGCTGAGTGGCTCCAGCAGTGGACACAAGCACCCAGGCCCAAGGTACTGATGGGTAGCCCAGTAACAACGCAACTCTGATGGCGGCATGCGCATGCCCCTGCTGACTGGCCTGTGGCAACAATGTGTTGTCAATATACTGCAGAAGCAATAGTGACATACCAGTGATGTGGGACCAAATCCATCATGGCTGGGTCAAAGGATGTGACATAGCGACTTTTGTAGACAATGTATAGCATCTTTTGGCAGTAAGTTGGCAATGAGATGGCTGCCAGAGGCTGAGGATTTCTGGGCATGTTGGCAATAGATTATAGAGTGGTAGCTGTGTGGTGAAGGGTGTCTTTTGGCACTAAAGCTCAATGCTAATGCTTTTGGTTGGGGATGAACCGAATTTTTGCTCACTCTTATGTAAGGTTGACTCAGTCAAATCGAGTCATCTCCTGACAACCCTGATGGTTCCTCCAACTCATTTTAACTCACATAGCAAGGGCAGTGATGCTATTTGAACTTGGGGGCCCAGTCTTAGTACTATTTCCTATTCTTCCCTTGCTCTTTGCATCCCCAATGTCCGACATTGAAAATGATCCTCCAGCCAGTGCACTCAAGCTTGGAAGAAGAAAAAAGCCATGAGTTAACCTAGACTCTTGTCCACCCTGCCGAGGTATGACACCGAGGGCTAGTCGTGCCAGCAATCCTTTAGTTCATCATGGACGGCACTTTGGCAGAACGGCACATGCGATGTGTAGCATTCAAGCATTAGTCACAAGTGGTATTGGCCTTTTAGCTAAGGAGGGGGGAATCACAGAAGAGTTGCTCACATCCAAGTCCATCTCATTTCCCTCCCTCCCCATCAATCAGTAACATGGCTTTCTTTGACCAGGCAAAGGCAGGAGTACAAGGTGTTTCAGCAACTGCTAAAGATGGTACCCTGGCTAACCGAGCACCTCATGGAAAGCATGGAGGAGGAATGCATGATGATGGCAGATTTGGTGGGTGCTCTCATCTAGCGGAATTGAACGATCATCCACCAAAGATTCAAAAGGGCATAGTGAGTGCAAGGTCAGACAATACGAAGAGCCTCAAGGGCATCATTCTGAATTGGATAGCCCCTCAAGACAAGGCCCTAGATCCCCTGCTCTCCCACAACATTAAGACAACCCGCAGCTATAACCACCCTGTCACTGGAGCCCTTCTTTGCCCTGTTGAACTGGACTGGAACGATGTGGAGTAACATTCCCTTTTCATTTATTTCAGCGGATGCTAAGCAGGCGAATTAGAATTTGCGTGAAGCTTTCCAGTGGCGAGATGATGGTCTGTGGTGATCAATGGCCCTCGCTGGTGTATGCAAACCAAGAATTCATCCCTGAAGAGCCTTGGGATGGGCTCTTCAGAGGCCAGCTGCTTGTCTGGGTTAGCATTCATTAATCCACATCTGTATAATTTATGTCATTGCCTGCAGGCCTACAAGCATATATTCACCTCGCCCAGCTCTGTAGATAAGGAGGTCAAGGCAACGAGATCAGGCAACGTGCATATACATGGCATGACTCGGGTCACTCCAGCCTCATTAGCCTATGTAGCTATGCAGGTGTGTATAGCATGAAAGCTTTATTCCTTGAGACTGAGCATCCAGCACAGCTTCATTTTTCGTTGTCATCGTCATCAGTGTTCTGCAGGTCTGACACCATGATGGACTTGGAATGATTCTATGAGAGCATCTTTAATTTCTTGAATGACCCCAATGAGAAAGAGGATGTTGCTGACTTGCTGAACCGGTGGAATTGGTGACTATTGTTCCACCTCCACCTCCCAAGCCTCTTTGCCTGAAAAAGCTGACATCCTTATTTTTATAGCCAGGTGTTTCCCAGCTACATAACCTGTGAGTGCGGCGGAATAACGAAGCAGAGTGCGTTAGCCAAGCTGAAGGAAAAGAGGGATAGATTGAAGCAAATACAGGACCAGGGGGCACGTAGATAAGAACTAGGACAGCCGTGCTCAGGCTATCAGGCCAAAACGAGCTACTTTTCCTTGCAGATTCTGCTGTCAGCAACTTCTTCACATGGCATCCAGCATCTTACCCTGAAAAATAAGATTATTGCGATAGCGCCTATTTCATGTCTCAGCTTTTATTTTATTTTTAAACCAACATTTTTCCATAGACTTGGAGACCTTACTTTTATTTGTATGATTTATGCGGTGTACTACCAGTACTTGCTGTGTGAACAGCTGTATGCCATTGGCATGTACTAACCATTTCAGAAATGTCATTTATTGTATGTACAACTTGAAGTTGGACATCTTCAGGTGGAGTGTTTCATGAACATTCTGACTCAAGTTGAAGACATGTGAAATCATAACCGTTCACAGTTGTTCAACTTTTTCGGACTCCAAACTTTCAAGTTAAGTTCAACTTCTTCTTGC
>QMFE01004704.1:0-12763 GCA_003314665.1 Tricholoma sp. MG77
TGTGACAGATGTCACGGGGAGCATAGGAAAATGTGTGACAATGAGGGGGGTAGTTACAATCATAACAGTCATCTCTTAGAAGAAAAGATTCTGACTAGCTATTGTCCATATAATTGAAAATTTTAATGACAGACCGAGAGGCAAAAATCAGGGGGGGTCCTCTCTTGGACAAAACAATTCTAGCCAGCCATTGCTGAGATATATCAAAAAGGCAAGAGACTGGACCTTCAAACACTACTATTGCTACCCTCAATTGTCACTGCATCATTCCACCCAGCACTGTTCCCTGGTTGTCTGCTGTTGTTAATGCTCTACCATCATTCCTGCTGCCTCCTTCCTCCTACATTGTCAATGTCATTCTTCCTGCAATCCACCCCACAAGCAGTTGCTTGTGGGGCTGGGGGCAGGTGGTGGGTCATTTGTTGATGTGATTGGGTGCCCCATCTCTGTGGTCATTGTTACCAGCTTAAAACACTTGTGCTCCACCCTACAAACAGTGGCTCATAGCGTTAGAGGTGGGTGCATAGTCATCCAGCATTGTTGTGTGGTGCTGGTGCTGGTTCCAGAATCCCAATGTTCCTGGTCATTAGTTGCTGCATGCTCATAATGGGCAATTTGCACCACCACTCACTGTTGTTCCTTCACCAGTCACCATCATTACCATTTCCCCCTCCCATCATCTCACGAACTGGCTCATTGTGGCAGCTTCCTCATCCTCATCACTGTTCCACCTGCAATCCACCCCACGAGCAGTTGCTTGTGAGGCTGGAGGCAGGTGGTAGTCATTCATTATTGTGGTTGGGTGCCCCATCTCCATGGTCATCATTGTCAGCTTAAAACACTCACTATGAGAAGGGGCTAGTAGGGCCAGAAGTCAGTGTCCTTCATTCTCCTGATCCCAGGTAACAGCCTGGTTTGCATGGCCATTGTTGGGCATGAGTCACCTTGAATTGGTATGCATCATTACCAGTAGTTTATACACAAAATACAATCAGTAAGAACAAAAAACAAGCAAAAACACCTTACTTATGGCCCAAATGACTCAGCTGTTGTTCAGGCATGCATTGTATTTGAGATGAGGTACATATGTATGGGCATGTGGAGGAAGTCAATCAGATAAGCACATGAATTTCCATTTTAGGGAAACACTGAGAGTCTGTCAGTCTGGGTGTATCTCAAGAAAGTTGAGTGAACACAAACTGTCTACAAAGGCATAACTTAAAAGAAGTTTTGATGAAAATTCAGTACAACTAAAGCTGTGGCCTGAGCTGGCAGCTTTGGCTTTCAGCTACTCTGAGCTGGGCCAAAGCCATTGCTGGGCTGTCACAAATGGCTTAGCTTGGCCCATGTAAGTCTGCAGACTCATGACAGTACTAACACACTTCATCGTCGGACCCCGATTGGTATCCCAATCTCATATACCAACTATTCATTTCTACATTGACAACACTAATATCCACGACTACACCAACATCCACAACTCCATCATCACAACAGTCGGGCCCCCGCTCGGCACCCGACAACCACCACCGATGACATCAGCGACATTCCTGATAACGCGTCACCGACATCATTACCTAAACCACCAATGCCCCACAAGACAATGGATGAGCCCGATCCAGCTCTCAAGAAACACACGGCGCGCCTGATGCGGCCTTTTACTTACACGGTCCGAAGATCCTTTGATATAGACTGTTATTTTTTATATTCAACCTTCATTCCCACTTTTGTGCAACGAAGGTATAGTAAATACTTATTCCTTCAATTGTAGTAATTAACGTTCCCACTTTTGTGCAACGAAGATATCTTGATCCTGTCTGAACTGTCCACCTCAGTGTTGGTTGCCTAACCCGGCTCCCTTCCAGCCCAGCTCACAGCTTTGGGCCAGGCTGGGCACATCACTACTGCCAACCACCATTCTATGCCAGTGTTAACAATCGGCCTTGGGGATCAATTTGTGGCTTACCTTTTCCACAAAATAGTGGAACCTCTCTGATGCATGGCACAAGGAAGACAGAACAACAACAACAACAACAACAACAACAACAACCATCATCGTTGTCATCACTGTCCTCTAGCTCAGCATAAGGTGCAGGAGCCCTTTCAAAACCTGCACTATCACACTCTCTCTTACTCTACCACTCATTTCATACCAAATTTCCCCACTTTCCCTTCATTTTAAAAAAAAAAACAAAAAACAAAAAACAAAAAAAAAAACAGGTCTTTTCACCTGAGACTTTCCACTCCTGACCCACTCAAACCAACCTAACCACTTCAATGTCTTCACTCCCTGTCACCCCAAAGAAACTCTGCCCTTTCATGCCTCTAGTCTCACCTTACAATCATCAGAGAAGTATCTCACCCCCTCTGGACATCGACATCGGCATTAATAGTAACCCCCCTCCTGCCTCAAGCGAGATGTTCTCATACACAATGTGCTCCCAGACAACAAAACTGGCTTTGCAAAGCCTGTCAAGCTTGTTAAGAAGGCAATCAGCGAGATTATTAGTGGTGATGATGGGAAAGAACTGGCTGACATAGCTGTTGAGGTCATTGCTGGTGGCCAAATGCAGGATCCTCACTCTTCTTCAGCCTACCTTGAACTAGCCTAGGAGATCAAAACCCTCGATATTGTTCCATGACTCGACCTCCTTATCGATTGGATGAATGCCTTGTGTAAATCTTATTTCTTGTGGGAAGTGGTATGGGTGCCTCAGAAGAAAGGGAAAGATCATCAAATGACTGTATGTTTCCGTGTCGCCGATATGAGAGAGAAGGTCCCTGCCAGCACCACTGACAAGATTCGTGCTCACCTCAAATCTAAAGGCCACAGAACTATTGGTGGATACGTCTCCTACAACGGACTTGTTGACATCTCTCTGGCTGACACTCGCTCAGTCGATTCCATCCTTGCTTCAAGTCACTACATCATCCCATCACTATCTAAAGAAGGCCTTCATGTCTCCCCTCCAAAATTCATCCCAATCAACAACCCCTTTGAACTCTGTATTGGTGGCCTCTACAACTACGAAGGCTTACACAAGATCATCGAAAAATGGCTCTACTACAAATATGTTCATGACAACATTTCCAAATCCACCTGTGTCTTTGACACTCGCATCTCTCATGATCATGAGTACTTTATCTTCACAATGGACTCCTGGGAATCCACTCTCATCATTCTGAAGGACACTGAAGCCTTTCATGCCTATTTCACGCACACTCCATATTTGACTGACCCTAAACTGCTCTTCAAATCAAACTCTTCTGGTTTTGCCCGTAAAAGCACTGCTACAACTATTGACACCAGAGCTGGCATTGTAAACGACACAATCGCTGAACTCAAACACAACCTTGCTGATTTCCAAAAAGAGCAAACCAAAAACAACAGCTTGGTTCAATGACAAGTCGCCTCTATCCACATCAACATGGAGAATCAAACCAATGCAGTCGCCCTCATCAGGAACCAACTCCAACAATTCAGTCTCTCGCTCCTTGCCAGTCGTGATGAGAAAGCAATCGAAGGCAAAATCCACGCTATCGACAACAACATCGCATTCAAGACTCAATGCCTTTGAACCACGGAGGACCCTGCAGAAAAGGCTGTGATTAAGGCTGACATTACTATCCTTCAGAATGAACGACGTGAACTAAATCAACTACTCACTAAAGCAAGTGATGTCACATTGAGGCTCATTGGTCCTGCTCCTGGAACCATCATCTCAACCCTCCTGCTCAAACCCCCATTCAAACGCCCCGTAGTACCATGTCCAACATTAACAATCCCATTGTCTCTACTTCCCCTACTCAGACCCCTGTTCAAATGCCCTGCATCACCATGTCCAATACTAACTGTCCCGTCATCTCGACTCCCCCTGCTCAACTCCCTGTTCAAATGCCCCTTATCACTGTGTCCAGCACTAATAATCCCATCCCCCCCCTTATCCCACTATCCCCCCCCACTTCCCCTGCCCTCCCCACTTCCCTGCCCAACTTTGTGTTTGGTGCAATGACAACTCCTGCTCCCACAGCAAAGCTTGCTACTGCTATCAAGCATGGTAAACTTGTTCACCCACTTGAAAACCTGGCTAAATGCCCTAAGCCTATGGAGCACCACACCGTTACCCACAGCTTATCTAAGCATGCGCTTATCACTCAGACTGGAGAAGATGTTGATATGGATATATTCAATGATGAGACTGAACCTATGGTATGCCCTCACTTTGTTACAAACTCTTCTGTTCTAACCACGGCCTGTGCTGATCAAGGTCAACACTACATCATCAGCTCAAGGCCTTTAGTCACTGTTAGTCGGGATACTGTGAATGCATGTGACAAGTCAGGATGGACTGATCAGCTGGGCTGTGATCGTATTACTAAAACTTTATCTAGAAAACTTTTATGTTGTAGCCATGCTTCAAAATCAATGCCGTCATTTATTATCTGCATCATCATTGTGCTAATCTTACTCTGTTTTGTCAATAGTACTGTGGCAACTCCAGCATCTGCTAGATGTTTATCCCTATATGCCCTCAACACTAACGGTTTTGTTCATCCAATGAAAATTGACACTACTAATAGAGCAATATCCCACAGGAACCCAGATATTGTGTTGTTATTACTGAAACTAAAACTAACTCCTCACATTCTTCCAAAATGACCTACAAAGACTATCAGTTCTTTGAAGAACAGGGTACCCCTGTGATCAGCCATCACCTATACAAGTTGGGAGTTATTCTCGGTGTTAAAAAAGGAATCACAGTCTCTCAATGCATGCCGATCAATCATCCAGCTCTTGTTGGAAGACTCATTGCTGTCGATATCGTGATCCCGCTGGATACGGGACAAGGTTTTATTCATCGTATTATTGCTGTTTATGCACCTTGGGATGTTGATGATACAGCTGAGACAGCTGCCTTTTGGACTGAGACCTGCAAACTATGCTTGAACACCCCAAACTCATGGATGCTACTTGGTGATCTCAACGCCACTATCACTCAAGCTGAATGGAAATTGGGAGGCACTGATGCTCGTACTCACTTCAATAACCTATGACTATCCAAGGGCTTCGATCTCTGGTCTGACTATCCTGAATGCTCCCGATTTACTGATTGGACATGCAAACCCCGCTTATCCACTAATGGTGGCAGCATCATTGATCGCATTGTCACCTCCTCTGGCTGCTTCCTCGACTCTGAGATCAAGGTTGCAGATGGACATCATGACTATGTGCCTATGACTGATCACAGAGCTGTTATCAGGTGCCTCATCCTCAAACCTCCCAATAGGAACTCAGCTTGATGTTTACATGACATATCCAACCCCATTCTCAACAATCCTCACATCAAATTCCCTAGTACCAAGGACAAATATCTCTTTCAAGTGTATCGTGACAAGATGGATATGAAAATCAAACATGCCAGTTTACATGATCAGCTTGTCACTGACCATGTGCCCTTTAATCTTCTATATGATGAACTTACTAATATTATCAATGCAACAGTGGTTGAAGTTTTCAGCAGAATAAGAAGGAAACAATGTGATGTTTGCAACTCCCCAAATTCAACAATTACAAGCCTGCTCCTGTGCCATAGGTGGAGCCCTGAGGCTTGATAACAATCCTACTCACCCTGCCTCTTATGCTGCCAGACGAATTCACTCCCTTCTATACAGAGAACATTCCTCAAATCCAACTACCCATGCCACCTTACGCTCCTACCTAATTGACAAACACAAAGCCATCAACAAGACTCTTTATAAGGAACAATCCAATGAAGTATATGCACATGCCAAGAGATATGACTCTTACTGTATCTCCCATGCACTTGCTGGAGGATCAACCAAATGCTTAGTACAAGCTGCTGAGTTTATCCCCTTACCTATGTCTATCAATACAATTGACGGAACTGGCAAATTACTAACTAGCCCTGATCAAGTCAAGGCAGAAACATGCCAATACTGGAGAAAACTATATGGACGCCAACCAGTCCTGGATATGGAAAAACCATGGCTCCTGACAAAATCTGTCAAGGAGGTACATGACCGTGTCTCAGCTAACCCATTTCAATGGCCAGGAAAGCGGACCTGACAGATTATTGTGCACTAATAAGAAAAGGAAATGCAAGACCATCCCCAGTCCCAATGGCATGGAAAAGTGGTGTGTCAAATCTCTATCTGACTTTTCACCAACTCCTGTTCTAGAACTACACAATTACATGACTACAAACTCATGCTTTCCAGGTAATATAAAAGATATGTATCTTACTATGTTCCATAAATGAGGACTCAGGACTGACCTCAACAATTGGAGGGGTCTTATGATCTCAAACTTCCTCACTAATTCACCCATGACATGGCTAAATCACTTACTGACACCTTACATTGCTACTACTGGTATTCTTCCAGACACCCAGGTCGCAACACAACAGGGTGTCCAAACATGCGACCTCACTAGCTTTCTCACTGGCATGCTCACATGGGCCAACTGTCACAACACCACTGTCTATGCACTCAAGCGAGATCAAATGAAGGGATTTGACTACCTGGCACCTGAAGGCTTCTATGATGCAATCTCCACCTATGGCTTACCTGATGCTATCATCGACATAGACAAGGCTGCCCATACAAACACGAAAGTATTCATATGAACAGCACATGGACTTACTGAACCGATCATCATCAGTGGCATAGTGAAACAGGGAGGTCCCATCTCTCCATTAAAATCTACACTAACCACAAGTATGGGACCATTGGTACCTTGATGATGTTGCAAATGATACACCTGGTGCTCTCACAATCACTACATCAACCCATGATCATCGTGACCCCCATCTCCCTGATGACAACATCTCTCTTCCTATCTGAATGACAGAAGAAACTGATGATTCAATTATCTTTGCCAGTTCTATACCAGCTCTTCAAACATTCTGTCTAGTAGAAGAATGCTTTCAATTTGCCTACAGATGGTTTACTAACTGGCTCAAAACTACTGCTTATGTCCTTTCGCCCATAGGAAAATTCAACCCAACATCATCTTGATGCCGTCAATCACGGCTGAACCCAGAGTATCACCTTTGATGATAACTAATCATGACATCCCACTAATCCAGAATGAATTAGAATTCCTTCGCATCAGGATTGATAACCCGTCATATCATTTCCGTGAACTTTGTGACTTTATTGATGCTTTCACCTTTCCTAACTTCATCAGACCAACCCCAATCACACTCATTAGGAAAATTGTGATGCAATCCATTGCATCCTGAGCGCGAGCCCTCCTTACTCTTCAACCTATTACAAATACTGATGCACTTAAACTCAACAGACTCATTGCTGCAAAAGTGCATGCAATATGCGGCTTTCCATGGATATTCAACACTGAGATAGCCACACTTCCCATTTCGCTATATGGCTTTGACTTCCCTTCTATCTGTCACATCAACACCTCCATTGCGGTTGACGGATTAGCCCATGACCTAAACCATCATATCCCCACATATCATAACATGGCCCAAATAATGCTTGCTGATTGGACCTGCACCATCAACAATTGTGTTAACCCCCTTGAAGGAATCGGGAGTCACCAAGACTTCACTCGTCATCTACAATATCACACAATACTGGCTGCCTGGATAATTGCTCAGAAAGAAATGGGAGCCATGAAGCCGCCTTTGCATCTATGTGCATCTGATCAGAGCCATATACTCAACGGTGATGTGTCAATTTCTCACTTCCTCAAACTCATTAAAACACATGATAATGCAGGCCCAGACGGATCAGCTGCTTATTCCCTACGAGCTGCTGGCTTCAAACTAGTTAAGCAACTCAGCAAGTGGATCTCCATCAATCACACCATTTAATTCCACCCATACTCAATGGACAATCAACTACAACTGCCTAAAAAACCAACTATTGCCACCAGGATGAACTGGGACAAAATTGCCACTGCATTGAGCCGATCTGATATCAACTGGTTCTACCATGGCAGTCCTGACCTACTAATCCCTCGATTGCAGTGTCATGACGACGCTGAAAGGTATATCATCACTCTAGCCCAAACGTGCAAATTCATGCCTTCCTCTTGTCATCATGACAACTCAACATGGGCCACTGATGGATCGATGATCCCTGCTGCAAGTGGGATTAGTGATAGGAAGTCTGTCACGGCTGCAGTCACTGGACCCGCAACACTTGTATTACAAGTCAAGGGGTGCAATACATCAATCCTCCAAGGTGAACAAATGGGATTGCTCGCTGCACTAGTGCTCGCTAAGTCCCCACCACAGATTTACACTGATCATTTGAACTCTACCATGCTCATTGATGACAGTCATACTGCTGTCAATCAGGAGCATGTGCGTGATGAATGGTCAATTGTACTATCGATGGATCCTTGACCTGGCTTCAAGGAAATCTGCCACAATCACATACACCAAGGCGCATACCAATGATACCTCCCTTTCAGCATCTCTTAACCGAGAAGCGGATCACTACACCTCATCTGCACAAAAAGTCATTTCCTTGATACCCATCGCCCCTGTCCCCACTTTCTTTATGGAACCATACATGTTTCACCGGGAACCCGATGGTTGGATCGAATATAGCATCCGCTACTTTGTTGATCAATTCACTGCCATAGCGATGGCTGATAGGCTAGCGCTCATGCCTAAGCACCGAATGTCAACATGGCTTTACGATCTTAACCCCCCACCTCCGTGGATTTACACTAAAGCCTCCAGTGCATACACCACGCTTGTGCAACTCTATGCACGTTCTGGCCAACTGGTTACTGCGGAGGGAATGTGCCAAAAGAAAGCACTGACATGTCCAAGATGTCGCTTTGGCTGTTCCGATACCAAAAGTCCCCACCATATTTTCATTGCCTGCCGAAGATATTCAGAGTTGTGAAGTAAAGAGCTAGATTCATTAGTTATGGGAGTCAAAAGAAGATTGGATGATGGTGAAGTAAATGTGTTTGATCAATCACACGTGATGGACACAGTTAAGTATATTTTCTCTGATTCGAAGAACGTATGGCCGCTGCAATCATCTATGTATTATCTAGGTCAGATCCCGAAGGTCGAACCCCTACTACCACCTCTATCTACGTGTAGTGCTGTCAATCGCTCAAGGTTGATACATAACATGGCCGCTGATATGCATCTTGCATCTGCCCATCTCACCTCAAGGATTTATGGGGACTTACAACAGGAGATGACAAAGAGATGTGATGAGATATACGGCACTAGGAAATGAGAGAAGGCAATTGACTAATACTACTTATTCACTACTAATACAGATCCGTCGAGGTAGTCTACTGTAGATGATCCTGAGTTCCTTATGGGACATAGGCAGATAGATTCATGTAAACATTGTAAACATGGAAATGTCTCACTGGGCTCAACATAAATTGACACTGAATCAGGTGGATTGTCACATGTTGGCACACTTCTGGCGATTCCTCACAAAGATAGATCAGACAAGATACAGATCACAGTTCAACTGTGAGATACCCCACAGACCTGGTTACAGATGGGTTTGATTGGTTGGTGGCAGCAGAGTCAGAAGGCTCTGGAGGAGGCTGCTTCTTGGCATGTCAACCTCGTTCCTTCGACACGTGACGGTTGCAGGGGTCGAAGATTCAAAGGATCAAGATTCAAGATCAAGTGGTTGATACTTGGTTGACATGTTTTCTCATCGTTCTATCCTGATTTCAGGAACACCAACAATAATAACACTTGACGAAAACTATGGCGAATTGCAGCAGTAATCACAGAGCATCCGAGCGAACATATGCATAGAATCAATGGTGGATTTTCGAGGGACTAGCAATTAGAAGGGGAGTTGTGTTGGCAGAGACGCGGCCAGGGTGTTGTGGATGCACCTGTACATGTTGAGGTAGAGAGGCAAGATTCAGAGGGAGAGGTTCACGAGTAAAGTTAGCACAGACACAGTAATTGATAATCTTTTGTTGCTCCTGTACTACTTATAAGCATCAACGTGTATTCTGTCTGGGTTCAATGTTCTGTTGCTCTTGCTTGAACATAAAATGTCTCACAATGCATGAAGAGCCCATTAGTATCCAAAAAAACCTGTGGGCCTTACAATGGTGTGGCCAATCAATATCAATATCCTCACTTGCTTCATCACCCCATATCAGCAGTACTAATCCCAAACCAAACATCCAAAATTTCCCAACATTTCTCCCTCGCTTCTCCCCATACCTCTTTCCTCTTTCCAACACATGCATCGCAAAACCCATCCATCGCCCATGGCATTATCATCAACGCCTTAAAGCCACACACCGGATCACAATGGTACTGAGCAAAAAGTCCCGACTCATGAACATGTTTTGTATGCATCTCATTTGCCAACTTTCGGACAGTCACACATTGATTTGACCCTGTCCCCATCTTCAGAGGTGAGAAAGAAGGGCACTGCATGAGGTCGTTTGGGAGAGAAGCTGCATTGGTGATCCAAAACAAGGTAAGCTTTTCGCGAGCTCTCTGGAGTGCCTCGGAGTCGGCGGGCGATAGGAGGACATTGGCTCCCTCATCATCGTGGTTGTATCGCCCAAATCCTTCCGTGCGCACGAGCTCGTACAATGCACGCTTGAGGATGGATGGGGTGGAGCATTTTCACCTGAGGATAACACTTTCATTGGCGAAAGGGATTGGGGCAGTATCGAGGATAGCAAGGGAAGGTGACCACATCTTTTGCAGATACTGCGTGGACCAGGCAGCGAGGTCAGTGAACGAAAGCGCAGTAGATGCGCGAAGGATGGCAGCGATGGTGTGGAATGTGGGTGTGGAATAGTGGTACGTTCTGCGATGACATATTATTGGCCTATCAAAGGAATGTACTAGGAAAGCGAAAGAACGTACATAGCGTTGTCCAGGGCATCTAACAAGACCACGAAATCATCCACCGTGACGAGAATCCCAGGTAATGAGACGACCGAAGCAGAGCCTTGGTATTTTGCTTCAGGATCTCCCGAGTCATCTCCGAAATCAACCAATTCTCTCTTTTGGTCCGGGTTCGCAAAGTGCCTGCGGAACCACCCACTCGCCTGCAACAAGCGGCTCTTATGCAGCCTAAACTCCATGCCTTCAACTCGAACAATGACATTCCCGTCCAAGTGCCAATGCGTTTGATGTTTCGAGTACTGTTTGAGAAGAGGGCATTCAAGTTTCGAGCGTTTTGCGGGTGGATCAGCAGAGGTGCCGGCCGTTAGGTCAGCGTTCAATTCACGTTTGCGATTTGCGATCGGAGTAGCTTGGGGCGCGCCTGCGGAGCCGGAAGCAGAACTGGAAGCAGGAGCGATTGGAAGCTGGGGAGTCAAGTCAATAGGAGGCGGCCTCCTTTGAGACAGCGATGGCGGTGGCAGGGCCGGACGCATGGCCTTATCTACAGTTTTCGCAGAACAGCTTGTGGCGTTGTCCGCGTCCTGCATCATGGCTTTCTCTTTCCCCTTCACTGTTATTGAAGGAAGCCGAGAAGAAGACGAGGCGGTCATGGGTTGCGCGGGGCTTGGAGGCAATTTTTTTTTCACTGGGAAAGAAGGATGAGACTCCTCGTTTGGTATCTGCTTGTGTGAATGGATGTATTTTGGAATCTGAGATAGGTGAAAAACACGGGATGTGGCGGGGAAATGGGGAATGACTGACCTCAGGGATGGGTGACCATGTGAAAGCCTCTGAGTTGAACGTGACCGCGGGCAGTGATGGTGCCTGCGGGGGGATGGGGGCAAGGGAAGAAGCGTTGGCCTCAAACATTACTGGTGGCAGAGGGGGCGACGGGTCAGGTGATGGGGACGTGCTGAACGAAGAGTGGGATGGCGAGTCACTCAAGGCCTTGGGATCAAAAAACATGGAAGGCGCTGTGGGATGTGACAGGAAATATAATCAAACTATTGAGGAAATGGCATACCATAATGACGTTTGACCCTCCCACGAATCGATGATCGTGTCACAGGTTGGTTTTCGAGCTATGAACAATGAGGCGAGAGCTGGTCTTTGAATACTAATACTAGTACGGAAAACTCACTACCAAAGGTGATGGCGCCAATGCTTGGCGTTGCTTCACTGGCAGTCTATTAGAGCGTCGGGGAATCGGAATCTGAGGATCGGACACAAAATGATCTTCGCCACGAAATCCCTCATTGCCCTTCGATTTTGGTGGCCGAACATGAAAGCAGACATCGCGTGGTATATTCGCACATGCCATATTTGCCAACTTCGTCAAACTCGAAACCTCCTAATTCCACCTACAGTCGCCACACCCGCACCACTCTTCAGCAAAGTTTATATCGATATTATGCAGATGCCCCTTTCGAGCGGATTCAAGTATATCGTCCAAGGTCGATGTTCGTTAACGGCCTATCCAGAATGGCGAAAACTTCGACGAGAAACTGCGACGACCCTCGGAGACTGGATATTCGAAGAAATTATCTGTCGATGGGGCTCACTATACGAAATCGTTACTGACAACGGTTCTGCGTTCATAGCCGCAATGGAGTACCTCGCAAAACTATACCATATCAACCATATTCAAATTAGCGGCTACAACTCTCGTGCCAACGGGCTCGTCGAGAGAGCTCATTTCGACGTTCGACAATCTCTTTTCAAAGCCGTCGACGGAGATCAGAGCAAATGGTCTGCTGGAGCACACTCAGTGTTTTGGGCAGAACGAGTCACGGTTCGTAAACTTATGGGTTGTTCGCCTTACTTCGCGGTTACAGGTTCACATCCACTTATCCCACTCG